>JARQOD010000291.1:52441-172632 GCA_033576555.1 Oophaga sylvatica
TTTAACGACTCGTTAGGTCTCAAAAAGTGTGGCAACCCTTACTACTGCATTTATTTCTGTGTTTGCTTTGTGCATAAATAGTGATTCTTCAGATTTTGATTAGTCTTTCCCTGATGAAAGCCTGAGAGTCTCAAAAGCGCAATTGTTACCACTTTTCGTTCCATTAAAAGGTAAAACCACTAGGACCTCAATCTAAATATTTTCTTTTGGCTTAAATGAACATTATAATAGCTTTTTTTTTGTAAACATCTACACTGTCTTTCATCTCCCTTAGTGTGCTCCGTTTTTGTCTGTTAGTCCTAGCCTCACCCAACCCCCTTTGGCCAATCACATAAATTTTGATACATCAAGGGGGACTCGAGCAGTTTAAATTTTATGGGAAACGACAGGATTTTTTCCCCACATAGGGGGGGTATTGGGATGACAATTTCAAAAAAGGGAGATAGTTTGATTTTCCAAGAGGAAAACAACCCCTTTTGGTTTAAGAACAAGAATAGCTATTTTTTGAAATACTCACACGTCTTCCTCCCGAGCCGGCCCGTTTTTGTCTGGCGGGGATTTTCCAGCCTCACCAACACTCCCTTAAGGGGGTGTCTTCACCAGGAACTCGTTTGGGGCTCAGGATCATGACTTTCGATGCCACCGGAGGCAGCCCTTTTATACCATGGGGTATGTCCGGGAGTGCCCCCGAGAATATTACACTATTTTTGGTTCAATTTTTTCCGGGACCACCTTCTTACCTCTATTCCCCATGGAATTTGGTTTTTTTTCCTTTTTTTTCATTTTTTTTTTTTTCGGTAATCCAACATAGGAGTTCTATTTAAAGTGTTAAAGCTGCGCTGTCCCCTTTTTATGTCCTCTTTTTAAACTGAAACCTATTCAACCAGATCTATAGATATAAAGGCATTAATTTCTTGTGTCTTCATTGCTTCCCCCATTTTTCCCGCTTTTGGGCCCTGTTGGGGGGTTTTAAAACAGGCCCAAAACCGGGATCAATGGGTTTGTTCCCGACAGTGCTTTTACAATCACGTTGTTAAATTTTTTCATGCAGGTGTTTTAAGCACAAAATTAAAAAAAACTGTTTTTTGGGACCACTAAGAATGTTTTGAAAGGGTGAGGGGGAAATGTAGTGTTTGGGGGGTTGTGACCCTCCACGTATACTCACCATATGATCCACCAGAGAATTTGGGGCTCAGTAACAGGAGTCGCGTCACACAAGGGGCGGAGCCTGTCATGACTTGCTACAAGCCCGGAATCTTTAAATCTTCACCAGTAACGCTGGCGCTCAGCAGCAGTAACATGCTTGTCTGCATGTAACACTTCCCTGATGAGTCTCAGGACGAAACGCGTCGGGAGACGCATGCACCATTCATAAGGCAACCGCAGCATATCCATATCCGGGGTGAAAGACAGTGTGTTTCAGCATACAGCCCCATGTTCAGGATATTGGGTGAGATTGTTCTGTATTTCACGATTCTCCATAAGATGATTATCTGCAACAGCGCTTATTTATTGTATTCACATATGGAATGCTCATTACACACGATAGGAGCTTTATTCCATTAGATGGTTAATAATAGCGTTGACTAGTACTGGTTGCCAAAAGTCTGCTTTTCATTTAATCCCTACTATGTACACATACTGAAATAAGGTTTGGGATTTATTAAGAGATCAGACAAAAAAATCTATATGGTTTATTACATATAACTGTTAAACAGTTTTTTTTGTTTTTTTTGAGTTTTGGTATGGTTCTAAGGTTCAATTTGTGTAGTATGTGGAGACTGCAATAACACAGTTCGGTTACCTTAACCATATTCATATCATATAGTATGTGGCATTTATTGGTGGGACCTTTAATTGGTTACAAAAGACAGCTGCGCTTTCAGTATTTGCATTATATCCATAGCCGCATTGTCTGATTCCAATTAATTTATCAGGTCATAAGGGGTGCATTTACCCTTAGAGGACTGTATATACCTCTGGGTAATTTTATTATCTGTGTCTGTCGTTATTTGTGTGTTTATCATTATTTTTCACCTGGCACTTGTTTTTTCAAATTTTTTTGTTGGTTAGTCCTTTTTAAAGTTTCATTAAAAGTTATATTTTATCCATTGCTTTTTCACATTATATACATTTTGGATAATTATTCCTGCTTTTTCAGTGTTCACAAGAATACCACCTCTTGAGGAGGGGTCACCGAACCCTAACTTGTGCAACCAGGCCAATCAGGATGGGCTCGATGACAGGCACGGATCAGTCTCCTAGCATGGATGTCCGAAGCAAACACCCAAGAATTGTCCTCTTGACCATAACCTCTCCACTTAGCCAAATACTGGAGTTTCCGTCTAGCAAAACGAGAATCCAATATTTTCTCACCCACATTCTCCAAATTGCCCTCAACCAAAACAGGGTTGGGAGGCGCAGCCACTGGCTCGACAAACCTCTTCAATAAGGACTTGTGGAACACGTTATGGATCTTAAATGTCCCTGGAAGAAGCAAACGGAAGGAAACCGGATTAAGAATTTCCATGATCTTATAAGGTCCAATGAACCTTTGCTTAAATTTTGGAGACGCAACCTTCATAGGGATATTTCTTGAGGACAACCAAACCAAGTCCCCCTCTTTAAATGAGGACCATCAGTCCTATGCCGGTTGGCAAACCGCTGGGCCTTCTCCTGAGAGAGAGACAACCTCTCCACTACCTGGTCCCAAATCTGCTGCATACGCTCCACAAAAGAGTCAACCCCCGGACAGATGGAAGCCTTCGCCTGTCCTGAAGAAAATCGAGGGTGAAACCCAGAATTGCAGAAAAATGGAGACATCAAGGTGGCAGAGCTAGCCCTATTATTAAGAGCAAACTCTGCCAAAGGCAAAAAAGAGACCCAGTCATCTTGATCAGCAGACAAAAAACATCTCAAATAAGTCTCCAAGGTCTGGTTTGTTCTCTTGGTTTGTCCATTGGTCTGAGGGTGAAATGCAGAGGAGAAAGATAACTGAACACCAAGTTTAGAACAAAATGTTCTCCAAAATCTGGAAACAAACTGGACTCCTCTGTCAGACACAATGTTCTCCGGAATGCCATGTAACCAAACCACGTACTGAAAGAATAAAGGCACCAATTCGGAGGAGGAAGGCATCTTAGGTAATGTCACAAGATGTATCATCTTGAAAAACCTATCACAGATTACCCTGATAACGGTCATTCTCTGAGAGACAGGGAGGTCGGAAATAAAATCCATAGAGATATGGGTACATGGCCTCTTGGGCACAGGTAATGGCATTAACAAACCACAAGAGCGAGAGCAAACCTTGGAACGAGAGTAAGTACCACAGGACTGCACAAATTCCCTGACATCACGAGACAAAGTAGGCCACCAAAAGGACCGACTCACTAAGTCTCTGGTACCAAAAATAACGGGATGACCAGCCAACGCGGAACAATGAATCTCAGACATCACACTCTTCTTCCACTGGTCTGGGACAAACAATATCCCAACAGGGCAGCGTTCAGGTTTATCCTCCTGACACCCCTCCAGAGCCAGTCTCAAATTGGGCGAGATGGCGCAAAGAACTACACCCTCTTTCAAAAAAACAGCAGGATCAGTTAACTCAGGAGAATTCGCAAAGAAACTCCTCGAGAGGGCATCCGCCTTAACATTCTTAGTGCCCGGAGGAAAAGAAACCACAAAATTAAAACGTGTGAAAAACAAGGCCCACCTGGCCTGTCTAGGATTAAGTCGCTTGGCTGATTTGAGATAAACCAGATTCTTATGGTCCATGAGGACCACCACCTGATGTTTGGCTCCTTCCAGCCAATGTCTCCACTTTTCAAAGGCCCACTTCATGGCCAATAACTCCCGATTACCCACGTCATAATTACGTTCAGTTGGAGAAAATTTTCGAGAGAAGAAGGCACAAGGGTTACTCTTAGAGGTCTCCAGATCCCTTTGGGACAAAACGGCACCTGCCCCAATCTCAGAAGCATCAACCTCCTCCTGAAACGGTAGAGAAACATCAGGCTGCCATAGAACAGGAGCAGAAATGAATCTCTGCTTAAGTTCCTGAAACGCAGAAACTGCCTCAGGAGGCCAATTCACCACATCGGAACCCTTTTTGGTCAAATCAGTCAATGGTTTAACAATACCGGAGAAATTACCAATAAATTTACGATACAAAATTGGCAAAACGCAAAAATCTCTGATGAGCCTTCAATGTAATAGGTTGAACCCAATCACAGATGGCTTGAACCTTGACCGGGTCTATTTCAATAACAGACGGAGACAAAATGAATCCCAGAAATGAAACCTTCTGTACGCCAAAAAGACATTTTGATCCCTTCACATACAGTGCATTCTCTCTCAAAATCTGGAACACAGTCCGAACATGTTTCACATGAGAGTACCAGTCGTTGGAAAAAATCAAGATATTATCCAAATAAACGATCAGAAATTTATCCACAAAATCCCTGAAAACATAATTCATAAAGGATTGGAAGACGGAAGGGGCATTAGTAAGCCAAAAAGGCATCAATAGGTACTCAAAATGCCCCTCTGGGGTATTAAACGCTGTCTTCCATTCATCCCCTTGCTTAATGCGAATAAGGTTATACGCCCCCCTGAGGTCAAGCTTGGTAAACCAACTAGCACTTTTCACTCTGGAAAACAGGTCAGAAATCAAGGGTAACGGATATTGATATTTAACAGTGATTTTATTCAGGAGGCGATAGTCAATACACGGCCTCAATGAACTATTCTTTCTTGCCACAAAGAAAAAACCGGCGCCCAAGGGTGAAGAGGATGGTCTGATATGACCCTTCTCCAAAGACTCCTTGATGTAAGATCGCATAGCATCGTGTTCAGGTACAGATAATTTAAAAAGGCGACCTTTAGGAAATTTACCATCAGGCACTAACTCAATAGCACAATCATAGCTCCTGTGAGGAGGTAAGGATGCAGACTTACTCTCACTAAACACATCAGAAAAATCAGTCAAAAAGTCAGTAACATCCTGAGACTGGGGAGAGGCAGAAAAAACAGGAGTGTCAGTATTAACACATTGACAGCCCCAGCCGGTCACAGACACAGATTTCCAATCCAAAACAGGATTATGAGTCTGAGACTGTAACCAAGGGAAACCCAGTACAATAATGTTATGCAGATTATGCAACACCAGAAATTTGCAACTCTCCTGATGATCTGGTTCAACCCTCATTATCACCTGAGTAGAAAACTGGGGTTTATTCTCCGCCAGAGGGTTAGAATCAATGCTCAGTAAAGGAATAGACTTCCGCAGGGGTATCATGGGAAACCCACAATGTTTGGCAAAGTCAAAATCCATCAGGTTAATAGCTGCTCCTGAATCAACAAAAGTCTGAGCCGAAAATGTGGACAGGGAGCAAATCAGGGTAACAGTCAACAGAAAATTAGTCTGAACACTACCCAAGACAACTGAGCGTGCAAAACGTCTTCCCCGCTTAGGGCAGACGGAAATAGCATGAGCAGCGTCAGCACAGTAGAAACATAACCTATTGCTGAAACTCATGACGCTGAGCCCCAGAAGTCACTCCATCACACCGCATGGGCCCAGGAGCTGGCTCACAAGGCAACACCATTTCATGCATACCTCTGCACTCACGCAAACGTCTGTCAATTTGAATAGCCAAACACATAGAATCATTGAGACCAGAGGGAACAGGGAATCCCACCATAACGTCCTTTACATTTTCTGACAGACCCTTCCGAAAAAGGGCTGCCAAAGCATCATCATTCCATTTGGTCAGGACTGCCCACTTTTGGAATTTCTGACAGTACAGCTCAGCGTCTTCACGACCCTGATTTTATGCCAACAAGGTCTTTTCAGCTTGATCAGTGACATTAGGTTCATCGTACAATAACGCCAGAGCCTGAAAAAATACCACATCATTCAAAACAGAATCCCCAGGTGTCAGGGAAAAAGCCCAATCCTGAGGGTCGCCGCGCAGCAGAGAGATGACAATTTGAACCTGCTGTGCTGCGTTCCCTGAAGACTTAGGCTTTAAGGCATAAAACAACTTATAGTTATTTTTGAAATTCAGAAATTTAGACCGATCCCCCAAAAATAAATCTGGCATGGGGATCCTAGGTTCCACAACCGGCAACCTAGCAAGATAGGTAGCAATACTCTGAACCTCAGTGGCAAGCTGCTCCACACGGCCAGACAACTGTGCAAACTCCATTGAGGAAAAAAAAAATTCCTCCTTAGCCCCCATAGAAAAAGAGGGAAAAAAAATGCAACAAACAGAAAAAAAAAATTCTGACAACTCCCTTTTTTCTTTTTACTATTTTTTCCTTCTGTGAGTACCATATAATTTTCATTTTTGCCGGTAATACTGTTATGTTTTGTAACTGAGGAGAAATTGCAAAAATAGCCAAAATAGCAATACACCAGAGAGGCTGGAAACTATTGGATTGCAGGACCCTAAACTAACCGCAAATCTAGAAGTAGCCGTGGAGCGTGCCTACGGTGATCATAGACGCCTCGTCACAGCCGGAGAGATAGCTACACCTAAAGGCAGAAAGATGAAAGCTATCTGCCCCGTAGCAAAACCACCAAAGAAATAGGAAGCCCTCAAACATGTAATGGCGGTTAGACAAGAAGAAAATACGGACACAGACAGAAAATAGAATGAGCAAACGCTGGGGCCCAATCTGTCTAAATAGAAAAGTATAGGAAAGAATTCTGACTGCAACCCAAAAAACCCTGACAAAAATACCAACACTTCTGATTAACAAAAAAACCTGAGATCACACCATCTCTACCACCTAAATCAGATCTCTGGTGTAACACACAGCAATTCAGCAAATAAAAAGTGGCAAAAGAACAGAGCAAATGTGCAAACACAAACTGAGCACAATTGCAGCGCCATGCCCCAAGAGGGGACCAGGCTGAAGTCCACTGCAAGACAGAGAACCAGCAAGGAAAATCCAACCAGAGGAAAAAAAACAACAAATCACTTATCTGAATCACAGCAGGAATGAAAGCTGAGCTCCAAGCAAGACCTGAAAGAACAATTGATTACCAGCAAGGCTGAAGGGAGTTCAGGTCACTTATATCAGACCATTCAGAACCAGCTGAAGGCCATTCAGCAATTAGTTCATTACCCTCAGCAACCACCGGAGGGAGCCCCAGCTCAGAAGTCACCTCCAGAGTATTCACTACACATGGCCCTGAATATATGGAGGCACTTGTTTAATCATGTGTGGAGTTGCCATGTGACTTCAATCTGATTATTGGTTTTGGACTGAGGCACTTGCCTTATTATTTGTGAAGCTGTCATGCGACTGCAATCTGATTATGGGTCCCTGAGATGAACCATGTACTAGTTCTAATTTTGTACAACTTTGATTATGACCTAGTGTAAACCAATCAACATGGCATAGTCCTTGGTACTTGTATATATAGCTCAGTACACTCCGGTGGTTAGTGTGTGTTTTCTTCCACCACTGCCCGGTTTGTCTATATCTGTGCTAACCTAGTTTCTGTCATTGTCTTTTACCCGTGTGAATAGCATTTTATAATAAAGTTATATATTTTTTGATATTATGGTTCTGTGGTCGTGTTTTTGTGGTTCCCATACCTCCCCTTTCACAGTGACAGCAATGTCTGCCCTGCTGCCTAGTCATATGCACCCCATTACGCCTTAGAATCCACATACTTGATGGGCCCCGTAAAATCCACTTTACAATATTCATTTTGTACTCCCATACTCTTTTGTTTTACACATTGGCAGCAAGGCCAGCCCTGCTGCCTAGTCATATGCACATCATTACGCCTTGGAACCCACATAATGGATGGGCCTCGTAAAAAAACACTTCACCATATTAATTTTGTACTCCCGTACTCTTTGTTTTATACATTGACAGCAATATCTGCCCTGCTGCCTAGTCATATGCACACCATTATGCCGTGGAACCCACATACTGGATGGGCCCCCTAAAATCCACTTCACCATATTCATTTTGTACTCCCGTACTCTTTGTTTTACACAGTGACAGCAATGTCTGCCCTGCTGCATAGTCATATACACCCCATTAAGCTTTGGAACCAACATACTGGATGGGTCCAGTAACCACTTCACCATATTCATTTTGTACTCCCGTACTGTTTTGTTTTACACATTGTCAGCAAGGCAAGCCAATTTAGCCATTCACTAAGATGTTCATTGAGAGAGCCAATACTGGTGATTAGAGATGAGCGGCTTTGCCTCCGGGAGTGTCGATTCTGGTTTTGGACCACCCGACTTTCACAAAAGTTGAGACGAGGGAAATCGGTCGACTATCAGCAAAAGTCGAAGATCCGACTGAAACACGAAACCCAATGCAAGTCAATGATGAAGAAAAGTCGGCAGGGAGTGGAGGACAGTAAACACACCTACAGTGCCCATTTCAATGCCAACGACATCAATTCTTATTACTTAAGCTTGTCAACCTTAATTTGCTTTGTAATAATAGTTACGCATTGAAAACTGGGGGTTATTTGGCTAAAGTTGTGGGGGGCAGGGCTGGCTCCAGGCTTTCGTGGGCCCCGGGCAAAGAGTCTCAGTGGGCCCCTTTAACACATGCCACAATTCATGATGCTCCGATGTGGCAGAGAAATATAGGTATAGTACAATGACAAATACTTCACTTCTTACATTACATGAGTGATATCTATTTTAAATTCTACAATAGCTCTAAAACCGTACAGTATATTCCTCCATACAATATTATGGCCACCACATAGTGCGCCTGTCATGGAAATATAATGTCTTCCATATATATTCAAAGTATATTCACATATATGTATTCACAGTTCACAGTTAGATAGATCTCACTTGCTAAAAAAACCTTGTGCTCACATATTTCTAGGCCAGATATAATCAGTCGTTTTAAAGAAATCTGGCCTTCATAATACCTTCGTAAAGGAACAAATGCATGAAGTACAAAATGTCCTATTAGATATCTGTTGTTTACATTATAGTTATGCAAGGCAACTAGGTCACAAGAATATAAACAATAATTCTGCAACTTCAGCTCTTTTAATCATGATTATCATAATTATCATATTTACACTAGAACAGCCAATAATCTAGCAGCTTTTAATTGTATGTTAATTGACTTACCAGCCCCTTTTTGTAAACGTATAAAACCTTGAATGAATAATAAATGTATGTCTTTGACGAACTGTTATACTGACACTTTCGTGTGGACAGTCCTCATTTCGTTCTGAGCGCTCAAAAAGACATTATATAGAGATTTGGACATGGCAAGCAGCAAACACAGGATATTTTTATCCTAATTAAATTTCCATATCAGTTGGCGCCTGCACGCGGGCATTGGACGAAACGCACGAGGACTCGGCCGACCGGAGAGACGGGGGTGTTGGCCCTGGCCTTGGCACACGGGACGGAGACTGCAGCTCCATCAGTAAGGTAAGAAAACTTTGTCATCTTACCTGAATGTTCCCTGTGCCTAGTCCTAGCCTACACTTCCAGCCGGTCGGACGTGGTCATCACCGCATTCCCAGGTTGTGTAAAAAGTCCATACCCTTATCCAAAAGCCCTGGGATATAAGCCGAGTTGGTTGCTGCTGTGCTGTATATGTTTCATGTTTTATGTGAACCGGGAGAAAGTTGGAACGGTGACTGTGTTTTTGCTTGCTAATTTCTGGGGGCTGTATAGCAAAAGACAATTGGTGCATAAGTTCCCGCAGTAAACTTTCACGCACCGGGAGGCCATCCCAGTCAAATAAGACGTGAAGGGCGGGAGCTTTGTTTTGGATAAGTCCACGCAGATATTCTTCACACATTGGAGGGAGGTTATCCCAAAAAATCCAGTTGTGGAAGCGAGGGCTTTGTTCGGTTAAGTTTCTGCAGTAAACTTTCACGCACTGGGAGGCCATCCCAGTCAAATCAGACGTGAAGGGCAGAAGCTTTGTTTGGATAAGTTCTCACAATAATTGTCCACGCACCGGGAGGCCATCCCAGTCAAATCAGACGTGGATAGTGAGAATTTTGATGAAGGCTATTGCAGATTACTGTGACCGGCGCACCGGCCAGGGCTACGGTACAGAGCGATAGAACCTTGAGCCTCACCGCGCTCAGTGCAATTGGTGAGTTATCAGTTACCAGAGCAGCTTGTATGTGTCACAGATCATCAAAAGAGGGATTCGTATTCTCCCGGTGTCTGTCTCATTGTCTGTATCAGGTACTGTCGCTTTAAATCACATCTCCGTGCGCTCTGTCAGTATCTCAATCAGAGCAGTGTGCTGGCTGCAGCAGCGAGAAAACCCCTTTGACCCCCCCTCCTCTGCTAATCACGTTATCAGGCATTCTGTTTCTTGGCTTTGATTTTTATTTTTTTTTAAGCTAGTTTTTTGGCTACAGGTTTTAATGTGAGAATTATCAGGCATTCAGACTGAACTATATTCATTTTTTGCTATTCTGAGGAATAATAATTTTTTTTTGTTTTGTTTTGTTACGTGATTTCAGTGCCTATAGAGACAGCAAGCAGAGATATAAGGAAGGGAGGGGGGAAGAAGCCAGCTGACATTCCAGAGATTTTTAATTAGCTGTTTTAGTAACAAGGGTTGTTTTTCAGAGTTTTATGATTAATACGGTTTTTCTTTTCTCCCCTTTTTGGTGAATTTATTTTTTTTTTTATGTTTACTTTTTCTAGAGTTTTTTTACTAAATCTAACTTTTTGTTTTTTAAAAAAAAAAAAAATTTTCTTTTAAGTACATTTTTAAATGATTTTGGAGAGATTTTTTTTTTTTTTTCTCTAAGCAATTTATTTTAGAGCTTTATTTCTCCAGCCATTTTTTTTTCTACAAGCTTGCCTTAGAACAAGGTCACATAGATAAGGAGAATTACAGGCTGAGGGAGAGAGCAGACACAAACTACGCAGTGGTCTGAGCAGCCCCTCCCGTCGGGCATTCGGCGAGGAAATTTTTTTTTTTTTTATGTGAATAAGTTTGAAAAGGTGTTAAATCATCTGTGAGAAAAAGATCACTGACATGTCACAAGAGCAGAATTCAGAGTCACACACATCACATGTCCATCATGTGGAGACACGGGACAGGTGTAGGCTGCTCTCATTGAGTAAGGAGCCTTGTACAGGGAAAAACGCTCCCCGCCTCTCTCCACAGGGAGAAGGCATTTTTGTTTCAACCATCCCCTCTCAAGAGTCACAGGGGGGACACCCTCTTCTTCTTCTTCTCTCAGTCCCTTTCTCTTTCTTCTTCAGACTTTTCTCCTCTTTCCTCGCTGCCATCCCTCTCATTCCTTCTTTTCCCTCCATCACATCTCTGACACATCCATTTTCTTCATCTTCCTCTTCTTCTATCTCTTCCTCTCCAATTCTCAAATCTTGTTCTTCATCTTCTTCTACTTCTCCCCCTCCATCTTTCTTCTCTCTCTCTCCTCTATCTTTCTCTCTTTTCCCCCTTTCACTCTTCTCTCCCTCCCCTCCTCTTTCTCTCGCTCCTCCCTCACACCTCCCTTCTCTTCCTCTTTTTTCTACTTCGTCATCAACTGGGTCAACGCCCAATCCAAGCAATGTGGTGTCCCTGTATTCAGTGTCTCCAGCACAGGGCACCTTGTCTATCCCAAGCACAGTACAAACATTGCCAGTCATTATATCAGGAGAAGAAAGTGCAAATCTCCCTACACAAAACGCTACATGTAGCCCCCAGACACAACAGTCCACAGCTTAGTTCTTCACAGGGGGGTGTATAGCTACAGGGCTGCTAGCATGGAACCATGACACTGATCCACCGCAGCCTCAGCAAGGAAGTGGGAAATCCCCATGCAGCAAGACAACTTTAAAGCCCAAATCTCACCCAGTGTATGCACCAAGTACACCATGTCACTTCTTATCTGATGAAGATGAAGATGCAACGTCACACATGCTGCCCAATACTAGGGAAGAAAACACACAAGCACCAATAGAGCAGGGACAGGTAGAGGCACCATCCTATGAGCCCTTCATCCCAAGCCAGGAGATCAGTATGCTGCCAGACCCAGGGATACACCCCATGCTATTTTGCCAAAAAATGCAGCAGATCCAGCAAACGTATACAGCAGCCTGGATTGATCTCTGGACCGAAATGGAAATAAAAGCAGGTGATGCATTCTGGTCAATTATGAGAGAACACTTCAAGCATCCAGCAGAGTTAGATGCGTATGCCTGGGAGACAGGACCAAAGCTAATTGAGCAACTCAGAGAATGGGCCAAAAGCAGACTGAGAGGACAAACTCTCAGCCTACATGTCACGAGTCAAGACAAGACAGAGTCTGTGGAGAAGTTCCATGACAGAATGATGCAAGTGTTTCAAGATTTGGGCCTCATTACCCATGATCAGACACACAGACGGATGTTGGCACAGGCTTTTGTGCATGGACTGAGAGAATCAATCAGGAAACCACTGGTAGCAGCCAGGCCTGAGTAAACGTCAATAGCAATGGATACCCTGCTCACAGTAGCAAAAAGGATTGAGTCCCACCGGGACAGAAGGGATGTCAAGTGTTACAACTGTGGCGAGTTTGGTCATTTCCGGAACCGATGCAGAACACTGACTTCACCCAGAAAAAGAAGAAACACAGAAAGCAGTGAAGAACCCCGTCCATAGGACAAGAGCACACCAAGTCCACAAAGAACCCCACCAGTGGGACCAATATCCTGAGAGTGGATGGTGTAGTCAGATCTTTTCTTGTGGAACTCCGCAACATCACCTGTCTATCAGAATCTTCTGCTTCCTGCATGGGAATTGATGGTCAAGTCAGATATTTCCAGATTATGAAGCCCCTGAGCATGTGGACTCAGCCAGAACACTCCATCATGTCCCAGTTTGTTGTGTAAAAAACCTGCACCCTCAACCTATTGGGAGTGGACCTACTGCAGAAGCTGAAAGCGACCAGAGTGTTCCAGGAAGATGGGACCATGAAACTTTCTTCACCCCTGACCCAAGAAGAAACAGGAACCTCAAACAACCACACTGCAGACCTATCACAGGAGGTGCTGGACATAGTACCAGAAAAGCCACTCCATCACCCAGAGTCAAGATGTCTCTGACCAACTGAAGGTCTAAGTGAACTCGCTTAAGAAGACGGCCTGAGAACTTTGGCATTGACCAGGATATTCAACTCAAGAAGGACTCTACTCGCTTCATGGAATGGCAACACCTCATCCAGCTCTAACGCCAGAGGTTCATCTTTTGCAAGCACCAGGAGGTGCCCCTTGCAATCAACCAGTTCACTCAGGCCCTAGACCAGAAAAAGGCCACTCAGCTCTTCAAACTTGTGCACAAATACTGACCTGAGACCGAGCTGGAGAAAAAGAAACTACTGATGGCCCGTGCTGAGAAAAAAGCAGCCGTTTAAGGAGACGTCCCAACAAGAAGACCCCCTGTGACCAGAACAGGTGCTAACACAGTAACTGTCTTGGTAGAGAACAAGAAAGCCAGCTGGTCGTCATCTCTCATGATGTGGATCCTAGTAGACGGCTTGTTTTCCCGCCAGCTCTGCACCAGCAGATGGGAGTCCCCTGCCGCATACTGAAGGACAAGGCCAAACTGGGCTGCCTCGCCCATCGGAATCAATCCCAGCTTTCCACAGTGAAGAAAAAGACTGTAAACCCCACTGAGTTCAGAATGGTGCAAGGCCTGGAGGCCGCGAAAGAGGCTACGGTATTTGAAACCCCAACAGTGCTGAACCATCACACTCTGCTCTCAAGAGTCCCAGTCACCGCAACGGTATTCACGGTGATCAACCTGGCCAGTACCTTCTTCAGTGTTTCCCCTCCACCTGGAGGCCTGCTTTCACGCACCAGTGCAGTGCATATGGACAATGTTGCCTCAAGGTGCTCAAAACAAGCCCTTTAAGTTTCACCAAGACAATGTCCTCCATCCTCGTCAACTGGATTGCAGAATATGCAAGAGTCACTCTTCTACAACACGTGGATGACCTTCTATTTTGTGTGGTTCACATCAACACCTGCACAGTCTATTCCTTGTCTCTCCTACTCTACCTGGAAGAACAGCAACGCAAGGTCTGGAAGAACAAAGTCCAGTGATGCCAGAAGCAAGTTACATCCCTGGGACACTGTATTGCCCACAAGACGAAACACATGTCAAAAGACTGGAAGACCACTGTGGAGAAGATGGCTCCCCCAACAACTCCAAGAATGCTGCAGGCCTTCCCTGGTCTAGTGTCATATTGCAGAACCTGGATCCCTGATGCCTCAGACCTAATGCAGCCTCTGTGCGCTTGCATCAACGCAACCCCGCTCCTTCTATCAGACGCAGCCTTCAACCCATTCAGGAGATTGGAAGAACTCCACAGTCTCAGCGCCAATACCAGGCCTACCTGACTATGAAAAGTCTTTCCGTCTACCTGATGGAAGAAAGAAGGTCATGCTACTGGAGTCCTGGCATGGATTCACGGGGGAAAACAGAGACTTTTAGGCTGCCTCTCAGCCCGCTTGGATCCAGTTGCAAGAAGAGCACCCTCCTGCCTGATGGCAGTATCCGCAGCACACACCCTCCTGGACATGGTTGCTGACATCACTTTTGGACAGCCACTGGAAACTCTCACTCCACATGACATCTTGGTAATCTTCAATCAAGCTCAACCAACAGTAATCTCTCCACCGCCAGGCATCTTTGTGGCGCCTCTATTGCCTTTGTCTCATAATGTCACCGTCTCCAGACCTACAGTCCTCAGCCCGGCCACTCTACTCCCACTCCCAAGGGGGGATACTTGGATGGCTCCAGAAGAAGTTTCAACACAGGAAGTGCAGTGACCAGCAATCAAGAAATCCTGTGGTCCAGAAGTCTGTCACCTAGCCTGTCAGCCCAGGAAGCAGAATTGATAGCGCTGACGAAGGCCTGCCAGATGGCAGAAGGCAAGACTGCAAACATCTACACGGACCACAGGTACTCGCATGGCATAGCACACGACTTTGGACCCATCTGGGCTACAAGGGACTTCATCACAGCGAACGGGACAACCGTGAAGCATCATGGAGCCTTCAGGGACCTACTGGGTATACTCCAACTTCCAAAATGGTGGCAATTTGAAAAATCAAAGTGCATGGAAAACTGAAAACAGAAGAGGCATGAGGCAATAACATGGCGGACATGGCAGCCAAAGAAGCAGCCAAAGGAAGACAACATGGAGAAGTGGGAGAGGTCGTAGAGCCGGACGGCTACTACATGACGACTGAAGACAAGAAACCTGACAAAAAGACGTCCTGGGATCTGCTCAAGAAGTTACAAGACCAAGCTCCAAAAGGAAAAGAGCTGAATGCGAAAAAAGCAACACGTGAAGAAGGAAGGCTATCAATAATAGACTTCAAACTCTGCCTACCACAAAGTATGCACCCTATGGTGGTCCAATGGGTACATGGACCCACATCCACATATCAAAGACACAGATGAATGATCTGATTGGTGCTTACTGTTTCGCTTCAGGGATCTCCACCCTAACAGCCAAATTGACCTGCGGCAAATGCAAGCCTGGACGTATGGAAGAAAGACCCCCTCACCTCATCTGGAAAGACCACTCTACCAGCTTCAAAGGATCCAGATAGACCACATCCAGATATCGCCAAGTGAAGGATTCAAATACGCCATTGTGGTCAAAAGAAGTATTTTCAAGATGAACAGAAGCCTTCCAAGTCAGCAAAGACTACTGCAACGAAGCTACTTTCGGAAAATAGTGTGCAGATACGGGGTTCCAGAAATGATAGAAAGTGATCAGGGACCCGCATTCACAGCAAATCTGACACACAAGACCCGATTAGCAGTAGGGTCAGATTTAGGCCTACACACTCCTTACCACCCCCAGAGCAGCAGGAAGGTAGAAAAAAAACTGAACGAAACACTTAAGAATAGAATGCTGAAAAATTGCCCAAGAGACACGCAAACCATGGCATGACACACTCCCTATTACACTGTTTAGCATAAGGCACACTCCCAGAGACCCAGAAAAGCTGTTTCGTGCCTGCATCTTCTGCTAACAGATAAGACATTTTCTTCTTTTAGATTTTTGGTGCCTGCATTTTGTCCTGCACTTCTGTGGGGGTCTGCCGGGTCCCCTTCGGGGGGCTTATGCTCCTCTCAGTTTAGTTCAGCCACTGTTTGTTCATTTGCCTTTTCCAGTTTTTTCAGTGGTTGCTGTTTAGTTTTTGTTACACCAGAGAACTAATTTAGGTGGTAGAGGTCGTGTGATCTCAGGTGTTTTTGTAATTAGTAGAGTTGGTACTTTTCAGGGTTTTTTGGGGTTGCAGTAAGTGCCTTTCCTATCCTTTTCTATCTAGACAGATTGGGCCCCAGCGTTTGCTCATTCTATTTTCTGTCTGTGTCTGTATTTCCTTTTGTCTAACCGCCATTACATGTTTGGGGGCTTCCTATGTTCTTTGGGGATCTGCTCCGGGGCAGATAGCTTTCCTTTTTCTATCTTTAGGTGTAGTTAGCTTCTCAGGCTGTGACGAGGCGTCTAGGACCAACGTAGGAACGCTCCACGGCTGCCTTTAGTTGTGGTGGTTAGTCAGGGTACTGCAATCCCATAGATTCCAACCTCTCTGGTGTATTGCTTTTTTTGCCTGCTCTCCTCAGCTACCAAATCATAACACTTATGTAATTGAATTGGTCAAAAACTAATGTCCATTCTCGAGTTTTTCTCCTCACTGACAGATTTGATGATCCTGTCCAAGAGCCCCAGATGACATCAACCTCTGTGTAACTAGAGGGAAAGCCTGTTTGAATCCACGTATCGCATTGCAAGGAAGCTCCCGTACCAGGAGAGACACCTAAGCCATGAAGGATGTCGTGGATGCTCTGACTGACCAGACAGATGACCAGATGACCTACCTGATGAGTTCAAGGCCAGAGACCAAGTTAAAGCAGGATTTGAGTCACTATTGCCACTAGTAACTATAAAAAAAATGTTGATTGGATAAATTACATCTATTATAACCAGCAGAGATTTGTTAACTTCACCATAGATGCTGTAAAAGGTTTGGCAGCCCCACTTCCATTATGGCATTCCAGAATAGAATGGCTTTAGATATGATTCTAGCTGAGAAAGGAGGTGTTTACAAAATGATCAAAGACACCTGTTGCACCTACATCTCAGACAACACTGGCCCAAATGGTAAAGTCACAATGGCAATACAGAAACTTACTGAGTTATCAGAGGAACTGTAACAGAACTCAGGTGTCACTGACCCATGGGATCGATACTTTGGGTGGATGAGTGGGTGGCAGAAAATGTTGGCACAGGTTTGGACAGCCATTATGGGGGTTCTCATTTTTGCATTAATTACTGGTTGCTGTGTAATTCCTTGTATCCGCAGGATTATGGAAAAAACTGTTCAGGAGACAACCAATTTGATGCCACTCACCATCTTGGACCTCGCACCAGTCCAGATGGAACTGCCTGGCTTGACCAGATCTCCGAACTACCTCCAGACTGAGAATACACATCCTTGATGAAACATCCTATCAAATAAAGAGACTATGATTGCAAACACATAAACCCCCGACAGGGACAGTCCTCCTGACCGCCCATTTGCGAAAAGTCTATATTCGGTGGGGGAGACATGCGCTAGGGGTGTCTCAACTCGCCGGCAGAACAAAAGAGTTGCAGCGCTTGGGCCAGGAGCAGGTTTTTTTAGGGCAAGTGGTATCTAAGGGGGGACTGTCATGGAAATATATATGTCTTCCATATATATTCAAAGTATATTCACATATATGTATTCACAGTTCACAGTTAGATAGATCTCACTTGCTAAAAAACCTTGTGCTCACATATTTCTAGGCCAGATATAATCAGTCGTTTTAAAGAAATCTGGCCTTCATAAGACCTTCGTAAAGGAACAAATGCATGAAGTACAAAATGTCCTATTAGATATCTGTTGTTTACATTATAGTTATGCAAGGCAACTAGGTCACAAGAATATAAACAATAATTCTGCAACTTCAGCTCTTTTAATCATGATTATCATAATTATCATATTTACACTAGAACAGCCAATAATCTAGCAGCTTTTAATTGTATGTTAATTGACTAACCAGCCCCTTTTTGTAAACGTATAAAACCTTGAATGAATAATAAATGTATGTCTTTGACGAACTGTTATACTGACACTTTCGTGTGGACAGTCCTCATTTCGTTCTGAGCGCTCAAAAAGACATTATATAGAGATTTGGACATGGCAAGCAGCAAACACAGGATATTTTTATCCTAATTAAATTTCCATATCACGCCATACAGAATAATGAGTCCCATATATTGCTCCATAAATAATTTGTCCCGTATAATGTTCCATACAGTAAATGATGAGCTCCACATAATGCTCCAGCATATGATGGTCCCCATGGATGATGCTTCAGTGTATGATGGGCCTATATAATGCTCCATATATAATGTGGCCCATATGATGCTCCAGTATATGATGGGCCCCATGGATGATGCTCCAGTGTATGATGAGCCCCATATAATGCTCCAAATATAATGGTCCCCATATTTAATGCTGCATATATAATGGGCTCTATGTGATGCCCCATAAATAATGAACCCCATATAATGCTCCAGTATATGATGGGCCCCATGGATGCTGATCCAGTGTATGATGGGCCAATATAATGACCCATATATAATGGACCCCATATGATGCTCCAGTGTATAATGGGCCCCATATATGATGCTCCAATGTATGATGGGCCCCATTTATAATGCTCCAGTGTATGATGGGCCCAATGGATGATGCTCCAGCGTATGATGGGTCTCTATAATGCTCCATATATAATTGGCCCCATATGATGCTCCAGTGTATAATGGGTCCCGTCTATGATCCTCCAGTGTATGATGGGCCCAATTTATAATGCTCCAGTGTATGATGAGCCCCATATAATGCTCCAAATATAACAGTCCCGATATGTAATGCTCCATATATAATGGGCTCTATGTGATGCCCCATAAATAATGAACCCCATATGATGCTCTAGTATATGATGGGCCCCATATGATGCTCCAGTATATGATGGGGACCATGCATGCTGCTCCAGTGTATGATAGGCCTATATAATGCTCCATATATAATGGGCCCCATATGATGCTCCAGTGTATAATGGGCCCCGTATATGATGCTCCAGTGTATGATGAGCCCCATTTATAATGCTCCGGTGCATGATAAAGGGCAGAGAGCTCCACTCTGACTCAAACGCCAGCAAAGTGGAGGTGGGGTAGTGGTATGGGCTGGTATCATCAAAGATGAACTTGTGGGACCTTTTCGGGTTGAGGATGGAGTGAAACTCAACTCCCAGACCTACTGCCAGTTTCTGAAGGCTTTTGAGTGTCATCGTAAAGAAAGGTGGCTATATTGGTCACTGATTTTTTTGTTTTTGTTTTTGAATGTCAGAAATGTTTATTTCTAAATTTTGTGTTGTTATATTGGTTTACCTAGTGAAAATAAACAAGTGAGATGGGTATATATTTGGTTTTTATTAAGTTGCCTAATAATTCTGCACAGTAATAGTTACCTGCACAAACAGATATCCTCCTAAGATAGCCAAATCTAAAAAAAAATCCACTCCAACTTCCAAAAATATTAAGCTTTGATATTTGAGTCTTTTGGGTTGATTGAGAACATAGTTGCTGTTCAATAATAAAAAAGAATCCTCTCAAATATAACTTGCCTAAGAATTCTGCACACAGTGTATGATGCTCCAGTGTATGATGAGCCCCATCTAATGCTCCAAATAGAATGGTCCCCATATATATTGTTCCATATATAATGGGCTCCATGTGATGCTCCATAAAAAATGAACCCCATATGGTGCTCTAGTATACGATGGGCCCCATATATGATGCTCCAGTGTATAATGGGCCCTATCTATGATGCTCAAGTGTATGATGGGCCCCATATATAATTTTCCAGTGTATAATGCTCCCCATATATTGCTCCAAACTTAAAAAAATGAAATACCTCTCCTCACTGGGCACTGCTCTAATCTGGATTCCTCAGCGTCGCCATCTTCCAGCTCTCTGCACTTGGACTGAACAGGCAGAGGGCACACATATGTGACGTCATCGCGCTTTCTGACCTGAATGTCACTGTCAGGAAACGCAGAAGACGTCACAGCGGAGGAGCAGGGAGAGGTAAGTATTGCAAGTGCTGGGGCCTGAGCAGGCTGGGGTGGCCCATTCATGGGCGATCGCACTGGCACAGGGCCCCTCATAGTACACCGGTGTCTGACGGCGAGTGGGCCCCCCCACCTGGGGGGTACAGCCCAGTTAGGGAGGTGGAAAAAATAGCATATGTTGAGGTGTAAGCTGGACGTTCAGTAGCTGCAAATGGAGGAATTGGAGTAGTCGAAGGAAGAGGAGGACAAAGTGAGACATTTTGCTGGCAACCTATGTGTCATCAGGGGAAGGTGGTACAAAATCTTTTGAAACCCTCGCATGGTTCATTTTAATGAAGGTGAGATCACCAACATTTTTGGTCGACAGCCGGGTCCTTCTTTCTGTCAGGATTGATCCAGCAGCACTGAAGACTCTTTCTGATAGCACACTACCAGCAGGGCAAGCGAGCTCCTGTATGGCATATTGTGCCAATTCAGGCCAGGTGTCCAGTTTACAGGCCCAGTAGTCAAAGGGGAATGAACTGTGAGGGAGAAAATCGATAGGGGAGGAGAGGTAATTTTGAGCCATAGTTGACATCTGTTGTCTCCTGTCTGTTGCAAACGATTCAGTATTAACAGTCGTGTGAGGGGTACTCGAGAAATTCGTTCACAACATGGTCATGAAACCCCTGTCTCCAACGTCACTTCAGCTGTGTGCACCACGAACACCTCTTCCATATTGCCCAGTTCAGCTCATGGTAGAACCTGCACCGCTGCTGTGTGCTGGGAATGCCTCTAACAAATGGATTACCAGAGTTGCTTGTTTGTTCGCCAATATTAGCTCTAGGTTCTCCTGTGGCATGATTTATGTAATTTGCTTTTATAGTATGGATCGAGGATGCTGGACAACCAGTAGTCGTCATCCTTCATAATTATGACAATGCGGGGGGCAATTTTTAGCATCCGCAAGACATAATCACACATGTGGGCCAATGTTCCTGGTGTCAATGATGCACTGCCAGTGGTGGGTGGAGGAGCACTTTCTGCCAAATCCACATCCCTCCAGTCACGCACAAATCCTGTACCTGACCTAGGCAAGCCAACATTTTCTCTTGCCCCCTGAGAAGCATCCCCCCCAAAATAATCATCCCCCTCATCCTCCTGCTCTTCCTCTTCTTCCTCCACCTCGTCCAGGACAGTTCCCTGAGCAGACAATGACTGACTGTCATCAAGGCTTCCCCCCTCCTCCTCCTCTTTCTCCTCCGCTGCAGATGCCTGATCCTTAATGTGCATCATAGCTTGCATGAGCAGACGCATAAGTGGGATGCTCATGCTTATGATGGCTTCGTCTACGCTTACCAGTCGTGTGCATTCCTCAAAACACTGAAGGACTTTACAGAGGTCTTTCAGCTTTGACCACTGCACACCTGACACCTCCATGTCTGCCCTCAAACTGCCTGCCCGTGTATCCTCCCACAAATGCATTATTGCCTGTCTCTGTACGCACAGACTCTCAACCATGTGCATTGTGGAGTTACACCTTGTTGCAACATCTATGATTAGGCTGTGCTTAGGGAGGTAGAGCGATCGCTGCAGCCTCTACAAATGACTGGAGTCTACGGGCGAGCGACGGATGTGCGAGCACAGTCTTCGCACCTTATGGAGCAGGGCTGTTAACTCTGGATAATTATTTATAAAGCACTGTACCACCAGGTTCAAGGTGTGAGCCAGGCAAGGTATGTGTCTGAGTTTTGCCAGGGCTATGGCCACCACAAAATTATGGCCGTTATCACTGACTACCTTGCCTGGCTCAAGATGTAGAATGCCCAGCCATGACACAGTTTCTCACTGCAAGTAGTTGGCCAGTACCTCCATGGTGTGTCTGTTGTCGCCCAAAGTCAACATCTTTAAAACAGCCTGCTGACTCTTACCACTAGCTGTTTGATAGTGGGACACCCTGTGTGCAGCACTTGCAGCTGAGGATGGAGTGCTCGTGTGACTGCGCTCTTTTGACGCGCTTTCGCTTCAGGAGGAGGAGGAGGGTCGAACGCCTACAGCCAACTGTTGCCTTTATCGTGGGCTAGGCAGCACTGTCCCACCGCTGCTGTCCCCTGTGGGCTCAGCATCCACCACATTAAGCCAGTGCACAGTGATGGACACGTAACGGCCCTGGCCATGCCTACTGGCCCATGCATCTGTTGTGAGGTGCACCTTTCCAGTCACTGATTGTTTGAGTGCATGGACAATGCGGTTTTTCACATGCAGGTGGAGGGCAGGGATGGCTTTTCTAGAAAAGAAGTGCCGACTGGGTAGGTCATAGCGTGGGAGAGCGTAGGCAATGAGCTCTCGGAAAGCTGCGCTTTCAACCAGACGGAAGGGCATCATCTCTAATAAGATCAGTTTGGGAATGTAGGCGTTCAAAGCCAGTGTACGCGGATGAGAGGATGAGTACTTTCTTTTCCTTCTCAGAGTGTCTGCTAGGGTGAGCTGGACTTGAGAGCTGCATATGGGGAACTAGCAGTGGACATGGCGGACAGAGAGGGGGTTGGTGATGGTGATGGTGGTGGTGATGGTGGTGGTGGTGATGATAGCCTAGATTCAGTCTTTCATTGCAAAAACATTGTGATTCCTTGAATGCTTTGGCCTTGCGACGACACCTCAACATTTCTTGCTGGTGGTGTGGTAACCAGTGAGCTTACAGTGGGGGAAGTGATGTAGCATTGCTGGCTACCTTCAGTCGGAGCAGGTGCACATGTGCTACCTGAGGTTTTGTAGTCCATCCATGCTTGCAAGTGCATGGTGTTTACATGTCTAAGCATGCAACTGGTATTCAATTTTCGGAGATTTTTCCATCGGTTAAAGGTCCTTCCGCACTTCTTACAGATAACCTTTGCCTCATCAATAGGATTTTGGTGAAAAAAGTTCCACACTGCACTCTTCCTACTATGGGACAAATTTTCAGGGCTTGCACGCTGTTCTAATTTGACCGTCTGGCCAAGCTGTCCTGCAACTCTTTTTGTTTTTTTAACACATTTTTGGACTGCTACGGGCCTGCCAGATAACTGCAGCTGCAATGTCGATGCCTGCTGCGGATCCTCCTCCTCTTCTGAGCTATTGCCAGCGGCACCCTCTTCCCCCAATGGATGCCAATCCGGGTCTACAACTGGGTCATCCATCACCTCCTCTTCAATTTCATCTGCACCTCCCTCTGTGTCACCATGTAAGATGGTATAGTATGAGGGAAGGGGCACCTGAGTTTCATCAGGGTCAGTTTCTGGATCAGTAAACTGTGAGGGCAATGTAGTGCTCTGGATGAATGTACCAGCAGAATCATATAGCAGTGGTTGTGCATCAGTGCACTCCATGTTATATTCTTCTAGGACTGGGGAATTCAGGATTTGACTTGATAACCCAGGAATGGTATGTGAGAAGAGCTCCATGGAGTAATCTGAAGTGTCGTCTGCCGCATCCTTCACTTTTGGTGGGGGTGAAGGACACAAGGAAAGGTGTTCCTGACCAGGTGCCTGCACTGATGACTTACTGTTTGCATTATTTGAAACTTCAGAAGAGGAGGCGATAGAGCTGAAGGCTGTTTTGGCAATGTAAGCCAAAACCTGTTCCTGATGCTCTGGCTTTAAAAGCGGTTTACCTACTCCCAGAAAAGGGAGCAATCCAGGCCTTCTGGAGCCAGACGATGACGCCTCCTCCCTTCGGTGATAATTGTGCTTTTGGCACTACCAGCAGATGCACCACCACCACCATCAGTATTAGCTGCCCCCCCACCCACATTTGTGGCCTCTTCCACCATACTTCCTCATGTTTGGGACAATGTACCCAAAATACCAGCAGATATATGGTACTGTATCAGAAGCGTACAGCTGTATACGCTGAAGGGGAAAATTTCAATCTCCATATATATGTTTCAGGAGTCACACACAGATGCTCTCAGGCTCAGCATGGATTAGACCAGATTATAAAAAGCAGAAAAAGGGTACTGTATCAGAAGATACCAGGTGTATATAGTATTGGGGAAAATTTCAATCTCGGTATATATTTCAGGAGTTACACAGAGACGCTCTCAGGCTCAGTATGGAATAGACCAGAATATAAAAAGCAGAAAAAGGGAACTGTTTCAGAAGATACCAGGTGTATATAGTATAGGGGAAAATTGTAAATCTCCATATATATTTCAGGAGTCACACACAGACGCTCTCAGGCTCAGTATGGATTAGACCCGAATATAAAAAGCAGAAAAAGGGAACTGTATGAGAAGATACCAGGTGTATATAGTATTCTGGAAAAATTGTAAATCTCTGTATATATATTTCAGGAGTCACACACAGACGCTCTCAGTCTCAGTATGCATTAGACCAGAATATAAAAAGCAGAAAAAGGGTACTGTATCAGAAGATACCAGGTGTATGTAGTATTGGGAAAATTTTCAATCTCTGTATATATTTTAGGAATCACACACAGACACCCTCAGGCTCAGTGTGGATTAGACCAGAATATAAAAAGCAGAAAAACGGTACTGTATCAGAAGATACCAGGTGTTTATCGCATTGGGGAAAATTGCAATCTCTGTATATATTTCAGGAGTCACACACAGACGCTCTCAGGCTCAGTATGGATTGGCTCAGAATGTAAAAAGCAGAAAAAGGGTACTGTATCAGTAAATACCAGGTGTATATAGTATTGGGGAAAATTGCAATCTCCGTATATATTTCAGGAGTCACACACAGACGCTCTCAGGCTCAGTATGGATTGGTCCAGAATATAAAAAGCAGAAAAAGGGTACTGTATCAACAGAAACCAGGTGTATATAATTTTGGGGAAAATTGCAATCTCAGTATATATTTCAGGAGTCACACACAGACGCTCTCAGGCTCAGTATGGATTAGACCAGAATATAAAAAGCAGAAAAAGGGTACTGTATCAGAAGATACCAGGTGTATATAATTTTGGGGAAAATTGCAATCTCAGTATATATTTCAGGAGTCACACACAGACGCTCTCAGGCTCAGTATGGATTAGACCAGAATATAAAAAGCAGAAAAAGGGTACTGTATCAGAAGATACCAGGTGTATATAGTATTGGGGAAAATTGCAATATCTGTATATATTTCAGGAGTCACACACAGACTCTCTCATGCTCAGTATAGATTAGACCAGAATATATAAAGCAGAAAAAGGGTACTGTATCAGATGCGTACAGCTGTATACAGTGCAGGGGAAATTGTAAATCTCCGTATATATTTCCGGTGTCACACACAGATGGTCAGCATGTATTTGTCCGTGTTACCAGCCAATACATGGTAGTGTGTGAGGAGCGTACAGCTCTATACGGTGTTGGAAAAAAATGAACGCTCGGTAAGTGTGCAGAAAACAAGAATAAAAGTATTAGTACTGTATAAAATGCAGTCTGCACAGCAGTGTACACACAGCAATACAGCTATCAGGCAGCCTAATAACCAGCGCTGCTGCACACAAGAAAATCCTCCCCTGTCACTGCACACTAACTGTACAGCACAATTGCTATCAGCACAAGCACATAAGAACTTCTGTTTCCAGCGGTAAAGCTCCCGTCACACTAAGTGAGATCGCTAGCAAGATCGCTGTAGCGTCACCGATTTTGTGATGCAACAGCGACCTAGCCAGCGATCTTGCTTAGTGTGACACGCAGCGATGACCAGTCCGCCTGCTGGGTATCGCTGATCATCGTTGAATGTCCTGGACCATTTTTTCATCGTTGGTCTCCCGCTGGCCAGCACGCATTGGTGCATGTGACAGCGGGAGACCAACGATCAGTGAGCTGGGAGCTGGTATCCAATGTACATATCGGGTAACTAAGCGATGCATGGCACCTAGTTACCCGATATGTACCTTGGATACTGGCTCCCAGCTTCTGCTGTAGAGTGCTGGGAGCCAGTATCTAGGGTACATATCGGGTAACTAGGTGCCGCGTGGTGCTTAGTTACCCGATGTGTACATTGGATATCAGCGTGCTCGCTGGTCCTGATCGCTGGTGAGTCTGCCCATATGACAGCTCTCCAGCGATCAGCTAACAATGTCCCAGTGATCCCATCCATGTCATATCATTGGTTGGATCGCTGGTACATTGAAGAGTGTGACAGGACCCTTACTCTCATCCTACTGATAAACAGCATCAGCAACCTCTCCCTACAGTTAAGATCGGCAGAAGTAAAATGGCGGTCGGCGGTCAGGCCTTTAATAGCCACTATGACGCCCCCCAAAGCAAACCAATCACTGCAATGCCCTTCTCTAAGATGGTGGTGGACGCTGCCCATGTCATCTCGTTGCCCTCAGTGTACGTCCTTGGTCATTGGCTGAGAAAAGGCGCCTACAAGCATTATGGGAAAACCGACTTTGGCGCTCGGGTCGACGACCGCATGGCCGACTTCACGCTATGGTGGGTTTTTCGCTCGGCGAAACTCGACTTTAGCGAAAGTCGGCGACTTATGAATCTGACCGACCTGTTTCGCTCAACTCTACTGGTGATGATTGGTCTCATGGGAGGAGGAAAAATACCTTTATGCAATGTTGGAATGACTGGATTCTCTACAAACAAATAAGCCACCTGTTTTTTTAGAAAAAATATTTAGTCAAAAACCTTCCCAAATCAGTTTTTTAGTTGATTCAGAAAAACTTTTAGTTGGATTAATCCTAATCATTAAACATGTCCAGAGTCTAGGATCTATACATGTCAGTGTCCTTAATGACCACCATTCCACCTTTGTCAGACACCTTGACAACATGGCCTTTCACACCGTCTTCTCATTTGCATTCTCTTCTCCCTTTCAGACTGTCTCCTCACAATGTGTCAACCCTATATTTCCCAGTCTCTATACTATAACTCCTCACACTCCCCCAATCCATAAAGTGTCCTCACACTGTCCGCCCATGTTGACATCTATCTATACTGCCTCCCTAAACTACGCAATCTCTAAACTGTACCCCCTTGCACTTTTTTCTCCCATACTCTCCCTTCAACACTTTTCTACCCTATATATCTCTCTCCCTCACTGACCCCTCACACATTTCTCCCCCCACATTGTCCCTTCACATAACCACCACCCTCCCATCCTACCTCCTCACACATTTCTCCACTCTCTTTCCATACTGTCTCCTCTCACATTCCTCCACCCCCTCCCCATACTGTCAAATCACTCATTTCACTCATTTCCCCTCTCCCTCACTACTGTCTCTTTGAATATTCTGCCCCTACTCATAATGTCTTCTCAAACATTCCCCCTTCTCCCACACAGTTTCCTCACATCTGTACCTCTCCAACTGCTTCCCATACTGTCTCTTCACACATCTGCTGCTCACCATACTGTCTATTCACACATTGCCCCAGCTCTCCTTCCTGTTTCCTCACACATTCCCACACATTCTCCTTACTGTCTCTTCACACATCACCCTCCTATCTCCACATGCATTTCCCTCTCCCCATACTGTCTCCTTAAACTCCTCTCTCTCTCTCTCTCTCTCTCTCTCTCTCTCTCTGTCTCTCTCTCTCTCTCCACATACTGTCCTTTCACAAGATTCCCCATGACAGTAAAACTTTGGATTCTTCAGCTCCATTCTAATGCTTATAATAGTGATGTTACCAGTATGCTTAGATACTGCTGACATTGCATCAAGCTAGAAGTGCCAACCGTTACATGGGGGTGGAAAAATGCAGCCACCTTGGAGATACCTCAGACCGCTGTATTAGACAGACCAATGGTGCTTCCCTGACTGCTGTGCTCGGGACAAATGCCATACCTCGGTATAACCCTGGATATATTGTGAGGGGTTAACTCACTCAGCTGCTTCCAAAGTTAGACACAGGAACGCTTCTTGTGGTAAATCACCTGCTGGCTTATTATGGAACAGCATAAACCATAGCAGGGTTCATCAAAGTAAACGTGGCCTTACTAGCATAATGACAAAACAAAAGATGACGTATAGCAAAGTCCATATATCTGAGGGGTTCAGACCACCTTATGTCTCCACCTGGAGCCACATCTGGAGTCTGTCCTCTCCAAACCACAACACAGCACAAAAAACAGTGGCTGTACATTTAACATCCCAGCCACACCCTTGGAGTGGAGAAGGCTTCCCACCCATCTCTTACCTACACACCTATAAAATCGTCCCATAGCATGGCTGATTAACTCCTTCAGCACATAGCATGCTCGAGAGAAACTTATGGGTTTCTAGATCAGAAAACAATCTTCGTGAAACATATCTCCCCTCATATACCATGCCAGTGACCCTGTCACATATTCCCCCCTCTGCCCAAAGCCGGGGATTTTGACAACTTCAGACACCAAACCGGGGATTTGGGAGAGAGCATCCGTGTTACCGTGCAACTTCCCTGGCCTATGCTCTACATGGACACAGTAATCTTGAAGGACTAAGAACCATCTAGTCACCGAGGCCTTCTTACTAGTGATGAGCCACCCCCGTAGTGTTCGAATTCGGTTCGGTTCGCCGAACAGCCATGTGTTAGACGAACTGTTCGTCTAACTGTTCGTCAAACACCGTTAAAACCAATGGCAGGCAAACCAAAACACATAGAAACACAAAGAAAACACATAGAAAACACTTCAAAGGTGTCCAAAAGCTGAAAAATTGCTCACAAGACACAACTAACACATGGAAAAGTGGCAAGTACTTATAGTCATGTGAAAAGCAAAGAGGTGGAGGAGTAAAAGGAGGGGGATACACAGATATAGGCATGTCATGCCCTT
Organism: Oophaga sylvatica; assembly: GCA_033576555.1. Lineage (NCBI taxonomy): Eukaryota > Metazoa > Chordata > Amphibia > Anura > Dendrobatidae > Oophaga > Oophaga sylvatica. Next base: position 81,343 of record JARQOD010000291.1, read on the forward strand.
CTAAAACCAAACAAGTGCCAAGCCGACACGGCCAGTCCGTTCCTGCCCGTGCGACCTGCGTGTTGCCGGGTTTATGCCAGAGCTGCAGTGGACCCTGACGGCCAGCCCTCCTCTCCCAATACTGGTGCCTGTCCGCTGGTGGGTCGAGCGAGCCCCCCTGCGGTGAAGGCAGGTCTAATCATTTTTATTTAAATTGTCTCTCTAATTTGAATGAGTACACTTTAAATCCTTTTTCAAGGATCTATTGGAGGGCAAGTCTCATGCCAGCAGCTGCGGTAATGCCAGGTCCAGTAGCTTCCAGTAAAGCTGCTGCAGTTAAAAAGCTTTTATAAGGATCGAGCTTGGCGGTCCACCGCAAGGCGTCCTACCGCCACTCACAGCCCCTGTGCCTTGGGGTGACTCCCCGATGCTCTTCACTGATTTTCCCAGGGGCCCGAAGCATTTCCTTTGAAAAAATTAAGTATCCAAAGTACAGGTGGTGTAAATCCGCTGACTAGCAGACACTGGTACTAGGCCCAAAATTATTGTCGTTTTTTCAGAAAAAACGAACTCTTCAAAATCTAGTTGCCCCCAGCAACACAACTCTCAAGTCCTTATCTTCATCTGCAACCTGGATAAATCCAGGTTGTTTTGCATGTAGGACCTCTAAGTGTTTATGTTGCGTCTCTATTATGAATGGGGTGCAAGCAGGGCCGGCTCCAGGTTTTTATGGGCCCCGGGCGAAGGAGCCTCAGTGGGCCACTTTAACTCAGACCACGATTCATGATGCACAGATACAGCAGAGAAATATGGGTACAGTACAATGCCAAATACTTCACTTCTTACATTACATGAGTGATATCTATTGTAAATTGTACAATAGCTCAAAAACCGCCAAATCCTCACAGCGCACAGTACAGACCGGACAGTACAGTCCTCCATACAATATTATGGGCACCACAGTCTTCCCCTCATCACCCATATAATACCCCATGCAGGATGTCACCCCCCATATAATGCTCCATACAGAATACTGGACCCAATACAATGCTCCATACAGGATACTGGTCCCCATATAATGATATAATGCTCCATACAGGATACTGGTCCCCATATAATGCTCCATACAAAATATGGAGCTCTCCTCTGCGCTGTACTGCGTTCTGCAATGTTACGGCTCAGGAAAGGGCGATGTGGAAAAACTCCCCATCATCATCATGGCCTCCCCATTATCATCAATGCCTGCCCATCATCATCTTCTCCCCATCATCAATGCCTGCCCATTATCATCAATGCCTGCCCATTATCATCATCTTCTCCCCATCATCATCAATGCCTCCCCATTATCAGCAATGCCTGCCATCATCATCTTCTCCCCATCATCAATGCCTGCCCATTATCATCATCTTCTCCCCATCATCATCATCAATGCCTCCCCATTATCAGCAATGCCTGCCCATCATCATCTTCTCCCCATCATCAATGCCTGCCCATTATCATCATCTTCTCCCCATCATCATCATCAATGCCTCCCCATTATCAGCAATGCCTGCCCATCATCACACACAGACAGCACACAAGCACTCTCACATACTTATACACACACATAACCACACACACAAAGCACCACACTACATACACACAGACACACACAGAGACACACACAGAGACACACACACACACGTCTTACCCGTCCGACGTCCGCGCGCTCTCTGTCACAGCCGGCCGCTGAATGATGACGTCATTCAGGGGTGCTGCTGTGAGAGGAAGAGCCGGCGCCCCCTGGAGCCCGGAGCTGCGGCAGCGGAGGCACGGGAGAGGTAAGTATTGTGCCAGCTGATGCCGGGGCCCTGAGCAAGCGGGGGGGGCCCAGTGGCGGCGCTGACACCGCTCTCCTCCGCTAACGGGCGCGGGGGTGCCAGACGGCGAGTGGGCCCCCCCGCCTGCTCAGGGCCCCGGCACTTGCCCGGGTGTGCCGGGTTCTGACGCCGGCCCTGGGTGCAAGAATTTCAATCTCATACCACAGGCACCATTTTTAAAATCAACTGTCATGTCAATTGCCAATCGTGCTACATTATTTATTTAATTGAGTGCGGTTGTGGGTTGCAGTACATCGGTCGGACGATACAGACGATGCATGCAAGGCTCAACAAGCACCGTCAAAATATCCGAAATTGGTTCATGCTACACAGTCTCTCAAAACATTTCTCCCTAGTGCACCAAAAGAATTTGAATTCGTTAAAACTCACTGTTATTGACCAGATACCACATGATATGCCTGATCGGTATAATAATCTAATAAGCAGGGAGAGTTTTCTGGATTTTTAAACTTGGTACACTGTCCCCTGAGGGGTTAAACCTCACTTTTGAAAAAGTCACGTAATATATGCATTTTGTTATTTATTTATTTTTCCTTGTGTACATTGTTTTTATGTCGTTTTTAGGTTGGTTTTATTCAATTTATTTGTGTTTTTTTTTTTTTTTTTTTTTCTTTTTCGCAGTCATATTTGCACTTTTATAGTAATGAACTGGGCACACTCATAAATAGTGTGAAAATAGGTAAATTTTAATACGTACAGTGGTCACTAGTTATAACAGACGTTTCGGTCAGTAAGAGACCTTCATCAGTGTACTATAAGATAATAATAACATAATAATAAATTGGTAAAGAGCAAATGTAAATGATCCACATATACATTGAAAAAGAAATAAAGTATATACACTAAGATGTTGGGTCATAATCGGTTATAGAATAAACCGATTATGACCCAACATCTTAGTGTATATACTTTATTTCTTTTTCGATGTATATGTGGATCATTTACATTTGCTCTTTACCAATTTATTATTTTGTTATTATTATCTTATAGAACACTGATGAAGGTCTCTTACTGACCGAAACGTCTGTTATAACTAGTGACCACTGTACGTATTAAAATGTACCTATTTTCACACTATTTATGAGTGTGCCCAGTTCTTTACTATACATTATAAGGTTTGGGAACCTACTGGAGCACCTCCTCCTGGCTGTGCTAGCATTTTCTTTAATACATATTTGCATTTTTAATCATGTGGGTGTTCTGATTAATTGCCTTTTAATTTTCATTTGCTGCTCCACCTTTATATAGCTTTCCTACTCCATTCTATGTATAACTGCCACCTGAGGAAGATGGAGCTATTCCATTGAAACGCGTTGTGGATATCAATAAATGAAGACTTTTTAATATCAGCTAAATTGTGTCCCTCACGCTCCTTAAGACCGGATTGCTTTATCATCACTTATGTCTGATCCTCTCTTGAGGTACCCAGCCGGAGCTGCAGCGGACAACCTTAATCTCATCTGCCTTTATCGCCAGCCTGGCGCTCCTTTGAAACCGTCTATCTGAATTTGGTTGCAAAATTATTGTCTGGGTTAGATGCAGTTAAAAATTTCTAATTAGATCTACAGCCGATGGCTACTCCGCTGACTAGCAGACACTGCTACTTGGCCCAAAATTATTGTCCAGGCAAGATGCAGTTAAAAATTTGTAATTATATCTACAGCCGGTGGCTACTCCGCTGACTAGCAGACACTGCTACTAGGCCCAAAATAATTGTCTGGGTTAGATACAGTTAAAAATTTCTAATTATATCTACAGCCGGTGACTGCTCCGCTGACTAGCAGACATCGCTACTAGGCCCAAAATTATTGTCTGGGTTAGATGCAGTTAAAAATTTGGAATTATATCTACAGCCGGTGGCTACTCCGCTGACTAGCAGACACTGCAACTAGGCCCAAAATTATTGTCTGGGTTAGATGCAGTTAAAAATTTGTAATTATATCTACAGCCGGTGGCTACTCCGCTGACTAGCAGACACTGCTACTAGGCCCAAAGTTATTGTCTGGGTTAGATGCAGTTAAAAATTTGTAATCATATCTACAGCCGGTGGCTACTCCGCTGATTAGCAGACACTGCTACTAGGCCCAAAATTATTGTCTGGGTTACATGCAGTTAAAAATTTGTAATTATATCTACAGCCGGTGGCTACTCCGCTGACTAGCAGACACTCAAGCTTTGGAGCAGACCTCTGATTCCCAGGCTATAGTATGAGTAAACAGCTCTAGTCTTCACACTCAACCATCTGTGTTACCCCAAGCCATAGTGTATGTAGTTTCTTACGGTTAAAAGGGTGGTGGTGAAAAACTCAACCCTTTGTAATTGATGATGCCAATGTCACGTAAAACACAGCAAGGGGACTCCAAAAATAGTCTCCATTTTTTCCAAAAATTTGGGGCACAGACACCACTTAAGTAACATCAATTGCCCCAGAGTTGCTTAAAACGGTTGGTGAGGTGATTTTACCAAATCCTCAAGCTTTTACTCTCCCCAGGATAACACAGGGGTAGAAAAGTCCTTGCGGATCCATGATTTGTTCATCTTTATGAACGTGAGTCTGTCTACATTCTCAGTGGACAGCCGCATGCGCTTATCTGTCAGACTCAGAACACCACCAGCAGCGCTGAACACACGTTCAGAGAGAACAAAAAATATTATTAATTTGAAAGCTGGTGGAGCTTAGTATAGATGACCTAATACAATGAGTACCACACAGTGCTACAGGCCCAAAATTATTCTACAGGCAAGATGCAGCTAAAAATTAGTATTAATTTGAAAGCTGGTGGAGCTTAGTATAGATGGTCTATTAGAATGAGTACCACACACTGCTACAGGCCCAAAATTATTCTACAGGCAAGATGCAGCTAAAAATTAGTATTAATTTGAAAGCTAGTGGAGCTTAGTATAGATGACCTATTAGAATGAGTACCACACTCTGCTACAGGCCCAAAATTATTCTACAGGCAAGATGTTGCTAAAAATAATTATTAATTTGAAAGCTGGTGGAGCTTAGTATAGATGGCCTATTAGAATGAGTACCACACACTGCTACAGGCCCAAAATTATTCTACAGGCAAGATGCAGCTAAAAATAATTATTAATTTGAAAGCTGGTGGAGCTTAGTATTGATGGCCTATTAGAATGAGTACAACACACTGCTACAGGCCCAAAATTATTCTACAGGCAAGATGCAGCTAAAAATTAGTATTAATTTGAAAGCTGGTGGAGCTTAGTATAGATGACCTATTAGAATGAGTACCACACTCTGCTACAGGCCCAAAATTATTCTACAGGCAAGATGTTGCTAAAAATAATTATTAATTTGAAAGCTGGTGGAGCTTAGTATAGATGGCCTATTAGAATGAGTACCACACACTGCTACAGGCCCAAAATTATTCTACAGGCAAGATGCAGCTAAAAATAATTATTAATTTGAAAGCTGGTGGAGCTTAGTATTGATGGCCTATTAGAATGAGTACAACACACTGCTACAGGCCCAAAATTATTCTACAGGCAAGATGCAGCTAAAAATAATTATTAATTTGAAAGCTGGTGGAGCTTAGTATTGATGGCCTATTAGAATGAGTACCACACACTGATACAGGCCCAAAATTATTTTCCGGCCTAGTTGCAGCTACAAATTATTATCAATTTTAAAGCTTAAAACGTTTGGTGAGGTGATTTTACCAAATCCTCAAGCTTTTACTCTCCCCAGGATGACACAGGGGTAGAAAAGTCCTTGCGGATCCATGATTTGTTCATCTTTATGAACGTGAGTCTGTCTACATTCTCAGTGGACAGCCGTGTGCGCTTATCTGTCAGCACACCAAGGGGCATGACAAGATCTCCAAGGCGTGAGTGGCGAGCTCCGGCCATTTATCCAGATTGGAAGCCCAAAAAGAGCAAGGGTCCAATGACACAGTCATGGCTTCGATGTTCAGTTGGAGATACTCCTGTACCATCGTCTCTAGGCGTTGACTATGTGTCTGACTTCTTGTCTCCTGTGGCCTTGCAAAGGATGGGCTAAAAAACTGGTGAAAGGATTCCACAAAATTGCTGTGAACACCAGCAGATACTGTGTTTCTGTTACGGTTTGAGTGCTGAACACTCGACAGTCCCACAGTTGGCAAGTTAGAACTGTGAGATTCACTACGTGCACCACTGGTGTTTTTGAAAACTGAGAAAAAAGAAACGATCAATAAAATCCCAAAGTATTGAATAGAAAAAACTTTATTAAATATCAAAACAGGGGAGCTGGAGGATGACATACAACCAATTGGCACATGTGGGACAAGAACGCATATAGGAAGTCTAACAATAGTATCTCAGTAGATATGTTAAATCCTACAACTGACAGGGCGGTATAACATCACAAAAATGAACATTTCTCAGTAGAAAGCGCAGCAGCGCTAAATCAAAAAACAGTAGGTGTAACATGAAGAACGTGATAGCCAGTGCTTATACCTGCCAACGGTCAGGAGAATGCTTCCTGCGTCCACCCCGACGCGCGTTTCGGCCTGTGTGCCTTTTTTAAGGGGCCTTGAAAAAGGCACACAGGCCGAAACGCGCGTCGGGGTGGACGCAGGAAGCATTCTCCTGACCGTTGGCAGGTATAAGCACTGGCTATCACGTTCTTCATGTACACCTACTGTTTTTTGATTTAGCGCTGCTGCGCTTTCTACTGAGAAATGTTCATTTTTGTGATGTTATACCGCCCTGTCAGTTGTAGGATTTAACATATCTACTGAGATACTATTGTTAGACTTCCTATATGCGTTCTTGTCCCACATGTGCCAATTGGTTGTATGTCATCCTCCAGCTCCCCTGTTTTGATATTTAATAAAGTTTTTTCTATTCAATACTTTGGGATTTTATTGATCGTTTCTTTTTTCTCAGCTTTCATATGTCCTAGCGATTTTTCCCATGGATTTCCATATTGCCCATATTTATTTATTTGTATATTCAGAATTTTCTCTTTCCATACTAAGTACATACCTTATGTGGGCATGTGTTCTATGAAGTGTTTTCACACCACTGGTGTTTTGTGGAAAAGCACATGTAAGATTCTGCAACAGTCTCTGCTGATACTCCTGCATGCGTGAATCCCTTTCTATGGCTGGAATTATTTCAGCAAATTTACTTTTGTACTGGGAATCTAACAGTGTGGCTACCCAGTAGTCAGGATTATTTTGAATTCTGACAATTCGAGGGTCATGTTGCAGGTAGTGCAGCAAGAAGGCACTCATGTGTCTTGCGCATCCAGGAGCACTAAGTTCCTATTGTGTTGGTGGCGAGGTACGACTCATGCTTCCTTCTTCTACCCTCTCCCCCCATCCTCGCACAACAGAAATGTGATCAAGGTCTACCTCATCTGATGAGTTTTCCATGTCCATTGCCAGTTCGTCATCCACTTCTTCCTAGGCTCCTTCACCTTCCTCACTAGTTTGGCTGCTACCATGCGCCCTGGTTAATCCCTCTCCCCCACCCTCCCATGCCAGCCGCCTTGGTACTGCCAACCATCTGAACCTTGCAGATGTTAGCCCTTCTGCATACAACTCCTACTCTACTTCCTCCACCTCCTCTTGTTCCACCACCTGACTCCGAATTCTGTTTAACATCTGCTCCAGCATGTAATTAACCGGAATAGTCATGCTGATAATGGCATTGTCAGCACTAAACATCTTCGTGGCCATTTCAAAACTGTGCAGAAGGGTGTATAGGTCCCTGATCTGAGACCACTCCATCAGCATGATTGGCCCCACATCTGGATCTCGTTGGCCCAGGCTATAATTCAGAACGTATTGCACCAGGGCTTGTCGGTGCTGCCACAGTCGCTGCAACATGTGCAGAGTTGAATTCCACCGTGTTGGCACATCGCACTTTAGCCGGTGAAGTGGAAGGCCCAACGACCTCTGTAGAGATGTAAGTCGCTGAGCTGCGGGATGCAAACGGAGGAAGTGAGCACACAGCGACCGTGCCCTCTGCAGAAGGCCATATAGTCCGGGATAGTGGGCTAAAAATTGCTGAACAACCAGGTTCAACACGTGAGCCATACAAGGCACATGTGACATTGCCCTGGTGAAGGGCCGCACCCAGGTTTGCGGCATTGTTGCACACGGCCTTCCCTGGCTGCAGGTCCAGTGGAGACAACCATTCATGAAACTGGTTCTCCAGAGTTGACCACAACTCCTCAGCTGTGTGACTCACATTTCCCAGACATTTCAACGTAAAAACCGCCTGATTATGTTGAGCCCTTCTGCCAGCATAGCAAGAAGGTGTGCTGCAGGATCCCTTCTGCGCAGTTAGAAAGCCCGTGGCATGACCAGACAGGCTTTGGGTGCAGGTGGAGGACCGAGAGGAGGTTGAGGAGGCAGAAGCAGTGGAGAAACTTCGAGATAAAGAGGATTGACGCACAACTCGTGGGGACGGCAACACTTGGACAGCAGCTCCTTGTACTGCTGTCACCACAGTTACCCAGTGCCCAGTCAGCGACATGTAATGACCCTGTCCATGCCTACTCGTCCAAGTGTCTGTGGTGAAATGCACCCTGTCACACACTGAGTTTCTCAAAGAAGCGGTGATGTTGTGTGCGACATGCTGGTGGAGTGCAGGCACACCTTTCTTTGAGAAGTAGTGCCGACTAGGCATTTGGTACTGGGGCACTGCGACGGACATAAGGGCTCGAAAATCCTCTGTGTCCACAAGGCGGAAAGTCAGCATTTCTGTAGCCAAGAGCTTACAAATGGTGAAATTCAACCTCTTAGCTTTCTCATGGCTAGGAGGAAATGGTCTTTTACTTGTCCACATCTGAGTGACCGAGGGCTGGCTGTTGTGCGTAGACGAGGTTGAGTAGGGTGTCCCCGGACAACTGACGGTCTGTGAGGAAGATGCAGGCGCAAAAGTTAGGTTGCCTTGATCAAAAGGTGGTGCTCTCTATGTCAGAGAGCGTTCAACACCAGCTGGTGTTTACACTTCCAAATGAACTGATGACCTACCAATCTAACTGGCTGTTGCTGGTAAAGAGGTGCCAGGTCTGAGTCTCAAAACAGGTCTGACTGCTGTCCCCCCAGTCACAGAGGATGAAGAGGCCGCGGTCTCGGATGCACAAGATGGGGCAGACAGTGGTTGGGCCGGCCCACTAGGCCGCATTGTAGCACAGTGAGCTTGCCACTGCAACTTATGCTTCATATCCATGTGACGGTTCATGCATGAAGTACTCAAACTATGGATTTTTTGGCCTCTACTTAGCTTTTGGTCACAAATGTTACAGATAACACGAGTTGGGTCATCCTTATAGATGTTAAAAAATGCCCAGGCTATGCAAGGCTTAGAACCCATGCGACCTGAAGAGCCACCTTGACTTGTGGTCAGAGGCAGAGTTGTGGTTGAGGATGCAGTTGGTGACGTGCTTCCAGTACTACGTCTCTGTCCAGGAAGGCGCACCCTGACCTCGTCTTCATTCGAATCCTCCTCCACCTCCTCTGCTGACCTCATCAACTGTCTCACTGTGGGTTGACAGTAAGTGGGATCTACAACCCCTTCATCATCACCCTGTGTGTACTCACCCCCGTCGTCCTCAGAGCCAACCTCTTCCTGCCCTGACACAAAACTCAAGTTGTCACTCACATCTGGTATTTGAGTCTCATCATCGTCTTCCTAATTGTCTCCACCAACAGGAGTTACAGTTTGGGAACAAGGGTCTACATTATGCTCAGAACCTTCTTCATCTGGTCCTGGATCAGCCTCAAACATTCTGGGCATCAGTGCAGATCATTTCCTCGTCTGGATTCACAGAAGCTGTGGAGACGACCTCTGATTCCCAGGCTATAGTATGAGTAAACAGCTCTGCAGACTCAACCACCTGTTCTACTCTATACTCAGAAGTTGGAGACTTGGGAGCTGTGAGGAAGCAAGTGCGATTGGGGTGACACCTCTGGGGACTGGAGTTTTTGTGTTGTTGAAGTTGAGGTGGAGAGTCGACTTAAAGGAGCACTTGATATCTGTTGAAGCACCTTATTTTTTTGTGCCTCATCTGGAATTTGTAGCGATGAGCGTGCCCGTAAGAAAGGGATCGTACCACATTGTCCACTAAAAGAAGTAGACATTTTAGTTTGGCTTAGTTTCTTCTGCAGATGTTACTGTTGCTTTAACACCTATCCCACGGACACAACATTTTTTCCCTTCACAACACGCCTATTCCCCTTTCCACCAGCAGCAGGCCTTTTGCCACTCATTTTGGTGGTTACCTAATTGACAACTGTGGAGTTGTTTGCACAAAAAACGATGGCTGCAAAAAATTCTTAGTATTTGAATGCGGATGGAGCTTTGTATAGATGGCCTAATACAATGAGTATCACAGACTGCTACTATAACCACAATTATTCGACAGGCAAGAGGCAGCAAAAAATTATGAGTATTTCAATGCTGCTGGAGCTTTGTATAGATGGCCTAATAGAATGAGTACCACACACTGCTACTATGCCCAAAATTATTGTCCAGGCAACATGAAGATAGAATTTTTTTTTTTTTAGAAGGCTGGTGGAGCTTTGTATAGATGGCCTAATACAATGAGTACCACAGACTGCTACTATGCCCAAAATTATTGTCCAGGCAACATGAAGATAGAATTTTTTTTTTTTTAAGGCTGGTGGAGCTTTGTATAGATGCCCTAAAAGAATGAGTAGCACACACTGCTACTATGCACACAATTATTGAACAGGATAGATGCAGCGAATAATTAGGAGTGATTTGAACCTGGTGTAGCTGACAAAAAGTGATAGCAACTGCTGTAACCTAGCCCTGAAAAGGGCTGCAATTACAAATAGTCACTGTACCAAGTTGACCTATTTGTCTATTTAAGATTGAGCACAGACCTGCCTGCTAAAACTGCTAGGAACTGATGTAACGTAGCCCTCAAAAGGGCTGCAATTACGAACTAGTCCCTACTCCCTAAACCTTCCTCTCTATTTCTCAGCGATTTCGCTTGCAAGTCGCAGTTGCACAATGCACACACAATATAGCGCTAACAGCAGCAGTGCCGTCTAACACTGAGCTGCAGCACTGAGAAAATGGTGGCAAGGGGGGAAATGGCTGGGTCTTATAGGGCAAGGACATGTGACATACACAGCCAATGACACATGCCCTTGCTTGTGTGATAAAAAAGCACCTCGCTCCGTGTGTGCGCTGCTGATAGGCTGACAGACTGCACCGCCCACTGGAAATGTGGGAAAGAGAAAAAAATGGAGATCTTCATTATCTCTGCAGAGATCCATCCCATGCCCCTCCCCCCGCCACGCTGGACACTCAAAATGTGTATTAACAGTGATTCTCAGCATAACTGTGAAAAAATCCAGTGACGATTTAGGTGCACGAACAGTTATCGAACATAACCTCGAACAGTCTGATTTTTTCCAAATCGTTCGGGTTCTTCGAACGACTCGAACACCGCCCAAAACAGCTCGAATTTGAGATTGGCGAACAGTTTGCTTCGAACACCGCTCATCTCTACTTCATACCCTTCTTTTCTCTTAAGCATCTCAGAGGGGCATGGTCTGACACTAGTTTTAACTTTTGGCCTAGTAGGTAATATTTCAGTGTAGCCCACTTTATGGCTAAGCACTCCTTCTCAACAATTGCATAGTTTTTCTTGCAGGAAGAGAGTTTCCGGCCCAGATACAGGATGGAATGCTCTTCTCCATTTATTTCCTGAGACAACACAGCTCCCAACCCGACTTCTGATGCATCTGTCTGGACCACGAATACTTTGCTAAAGTCCGATGCGACCAGAACCGGATTCTTACAAAGAGCCCACTTAAGCTGCTGAAATGCCACTTCTGTGTCAGTAGTCTATTTCACCATCATCGACTTGGTGCCATTAAGTTAATGGTGTGGAAATTATGGTGAAATTTGGAATAAACTGCCGGTAACACCCCACAATTCCAAGAAACGCTCTCACTTGATTATTGGAGAGAGGTTACTGCCACTTCTGAATTGCATTGATCTTGTTAAACTGTGGCTTGATTTCGCCTCTCCCGATGATGTAGCCTAAATATTTGGACTCTTCCTTCCCTATAGCACACTTTTCTGGATTTACGGTGAACCCAGCTTTTCTTAACGCATCCAGGATAACTGTACCTTTGGTAGATGTCTACTCCAATCAGAACTGAAGATGACAATGTCATCAAGGTAGACTGTGGCATACTTTCATTGTGGAGCCAAGATCCGATTTATTGCCCTCTGGAAGGTAGCTGGGGCCCCCTGCAGTCCGAAGGGCATTCTGATATATTGGAAACACTTGTCATGCGTTGAGAAGGTCATCTTTTCTTTGGCGCGCTGGGACATGGGGATCTGCCAGTACCCCTTTATCAGGTCAAAGGTTGTAATGTGCTTAGCAAGCCCAAGTCACTCAATGAGTTCATCTGCACAGGGCATAAGATACGCATCAAAACTGGACACCTCGTTCAGCCTGCAGTAGTCATTATAAAACCACCACTCACCCTCAGTTTCCGCACGAGAATGATGGGACTCAACCATCCACTTTTTGACTCCTGTATCAAACCGAGGTCTAGAATTCTCTTAACCTCCATTGATATTATCACCTGGCGTGCTTTGTGAATCCTATAGGGCTGGAATTTCACCCTTACATGTGGCTCTGTTACACCTGCAAGGAGCTTCCAGCCATTCCTGATATTGCCATGGTTTGAGAAAGTTCACATGGTACACTTGGTGCGACCTCCTTCGACCAGGCTGTTGGACCTTGTCATCACCTCACCCAGTTTTTCCACCACCTCATATGGGGCTTGCAACTTGGCTAGGACCTTGCTCTCCACCATGGGGATAAGCACTAGCACATGGTCCCTGGGCTGGACCTGCCTCAGCCTCGCTGATTGGTTATATACCCTTGTCTGTACCTCCTGTGCCTGGAGAAGATGGTCCTTCACAATAGGCATCACGTCCACCATCCTCTCCTGAAACTGGGCAACATGCTCAATGACGCTCCGGTGTGGCACGACCTTGGCTTCCTAGGTTTCCTTGGCAATGTCCTGGATGCCTCGCGGGTGTCGACCATACATGGGCTCGAATGGCTAGAAGCCAGTGAGGGCTTGAGGGAGTTCTCTGATGGAAAAGAGCAAAAATGGAACCAGATAGTCCCAGTCTTGATCGTCCTTCTCAATTACCTTCTTGAGCATGGCCTTAAAGGTCTTATTGAAGCGCTCCACCAGGCCATCAGTTTGCAGATAGTAAACTGAGGTTCACAGTGAGACAATTTGGATGACTCTACACAGCTTCCTCATCACTGTGCTCATGAAGGGGGTTCCCTGGTCCATCAAAATCTCCTTTGGCAGTCTCATCCTAGCAAAAATATGGACAAGCTCTTGGGCGATATTCTTAGCAGAAGAATTCCTTAGTGGCACCACTTCAGGGTACCAGGTCGCATAGTCCATGACTGCTAGGATGTACTGATGGCCCTGTGCAGACTTTACTAGAGGACCTACTAGGTCCATGGCAATCCTCTCAAAGGGTACCTCTATCAAAGGCAACAGTACTAAAGGACTTTGGAAGTGAGAAGTAGGAGTGGTTAACTGACAGGTGAGGCAGGACCTACAATAATTTAGGATCTCCCAGTAACATCCTGGCCAATAGAACCTCCGCACTACTCTCTCCTGAGTTTTCTCTACCCCCAGATGTCCCCCCAAAACATGTGAATGGGCCATGTCTAAAACCCTCTGCCGGTAGAATCCTGAAACCAACAGTTGCTCCACAATCTCATCTTCCCTTAGTTTGAAAAAAAAATGGGCAAATGTGGATTTATTCTGCGCTGCTGAATAATTCAGGATCCAGACAATGTAGCTATTAAAATGTGCATTTAATTCTTCTTCATCAGGAGCACCACAATGTCAGTTTCTTCCAGAGGGACCTGTGCAACCCTCTTTTGCCTCAATTTTCAAAATAGTGAAAAATCGCACCCCTTTATGACAGAATGTATTAAGTCTTTTACTACCCCAACCTCATGGGGCGTAATATCACAGTCTTTTCCTATAGTCACTCTAGCCACAGCGTAGTCCTTGGGGTCTCCGTGTATGCAGCAGACGCCCACAAAGGGTCACTAGATTTCCATAGTCTAAAAGTCCAAGAACTAGTACCCCATTGACGGATATAGTACATGCCTGCGACCCCTCGCCGGGTTGACAGTCCATAATGCAAGCAAGATAGGCATAATAGGAGCGCAATAGGGGTGAGGAGGGACACTGAGGTCTTCCTGCGGCTATGCTTTACACCATTACACTGGTAATATGTGTTTTTCACATTTTCATGCTTGAATGCTATTACAGCCTTCAACTTTTTAAGAAGTAAATGCACTGTATGCACTTATATTCTGTTCAGAATGTCAATTGACTTGATCTTTAGCTATTATGCTATCCAATTATGTGCAACTGGTGTTCATCATAATATATAAGATTTTGTAACACTGCTCAGTATCCCCCCTAGTTAGGGCACTCTTATTTTTGGCTACAATATTTTTTATTGTTTATCTACATTTTGTAACATATATTAAATAAGCATTACTCTTTTAATTCATTTCTCTGGATCTCTTCATTCGGCAACTTATTATGTTAGTCTGAAACTGTGATTATAATACAAACAACGCAGTCTAGGCTGCAGTCCATTGGTTCAAGGGACATATGACACCGGGCGGCTATGTGTCTATGATTGTGACATCGCCAACAGACCACATCCTTAATAACAGCCTTAGGAGACCACTCAGCATCCCCCACTGTGGGTATAGACACCCTATATGGTGAGCCCACCCCGTTCAAGTATTCAAGTGCAGGGAAGTGGCGATGACTGGTTTCCCGATGGATTTCTCAACAGCCTGCTATCTCTCAACCAGGCTAACCTGGTCGTCCGCATTCCGAGGGTCGGCCTGTATTGGCCTTGGAAGGGACTGGATGAACCTCTCCGTCACCACACGCTCAACCATCTGGGCAGGAGTGGAAGTCACTGGCTCTTACAGACATCATTACTCTCAGGCAAGCCAAGATTTCAGTCTTTAATTTTGTGTATTCTCTGGCATCCTGGAGGGCTAAGTCATAATACGCCTTTTGAGGTTCTCTCAACAAATATGGTGCCATCACCTCCTCCCACTGCTCTGGCGGAAGTTTCTCTCGTTCAGCTGCCATCTCAAAAACAGTAATAAGTAAGTAGAAAAATATTTAGACTTTAGAGTCCTCAGTGGTTGAGACCTTTTAATGGCTAACTGAAAAGATGGTAACAAATTGCAAGCTTTCGAGACTACTCAGGTCTCTTCATCAGGCATTGACTAATACAAAATCTGAAGAATCACATATTTATATACACAAGAGGACACAGGAATAATGCAATAGGTAAGACAAGTGACGTGAAGCAGAACTGTCATTATAGCAGAGGGATGAACATAAATATTGGAACAGTTCATAGATAAGGAGAGAAAGTTTTATTACCCTCTGATTGGGGTCTGGTATTGTGTTTTGATGCCCCTAGAAGGTCAGAGAAGCAGATTCCTTAATTGATATAGAAAGACATAAATCCATGTGACACGTTCATTCCAGCACTAAGACACACCCTTGAGTAGGTGCCCCGCCCATCTCTTATTTACTCACCAACAAACCCATCGCATAACATGGCTGATTAACTCCTTTAGCACATAGCATGCTGAAGAGAAACTTATGGATTTCTCATTAATATGTTGGGAGGAGAGCGAAGGGTTAATGAGAATTTCCCTAGACTTGTCTTGGTGATGTTAACTGCTCTATCGATTGTTCAGGTAGAATAGCCACGTTTATTAAGGCGATGTCTAATAGAGTGAATTTCTTTTGTTATAGGAGACTTCATCATTGCAGTTACGTTTAACGCGAGTTAGTTCACAAACAGGGATGGATCTAATTCAATGGGCTGGATGAAAACTTCGGGAGTGGAGAATAGTATTACCTGCAGTTTTTTTGCGAAAAGTGGAGCTAGAGATGATTTGATGCGATTCCCCCACTAGATGAAGATTTAAAAAAAAATCTCTTTTTCATGACAAAAATTAGTAAAACTGAGGTTAAATTGATTGGAATTCAAATAATCTCTAAATAGTGAAATAGAGTGAAATCCACTTTCCATATTAATATGAGGTCATCGATATATCTAGAGTACCATTGAATATGGCTAAAAAAGGGATTATTGGTATTGAAAATAAAAAGTTCCTCCCACCATGTCATCACCAAGTTAGCGACTGAAGGGGGAAAATTTAGCCCCCATTGAAACGCCAGTATTTTGTAAAAAAATTTATTGTCAAATAAAAAATAATTATGAGATAACAAAAATTGTAACACTGTAATGATATAGTTTTGTAAATCTAAACTGTAAATACTGTATTTGAAGAGATGAAATTCTGTCGCTTGCAAGGCTACATGGTGGGGAATGTAAGTACATAGAGAAACTACATCACATGTTAACCATGTCCAGTTAGGTTCCCACACAACGTTGTGAAACAGATTCAAGACATCTCTGGGGTATTTTAGATATCCTGGAATACGTTGTACTAATGGTTGTAAAACTGAGTCTAGCCATTGACCCAGTCGTTCCGTGAGTGACCCTATGCCTAATATTATGGGGCACATTGGGGGAGGAAAGATATTTTTGTGCGTTTTTGGCAGCACATGTAGGATAGGAATAACTGGATTATTCACATAAAGAAATTCTGTTTGTTTTTTGGAGAAAACACCCTGAGTAAAATCTTCATCTATAATAAGCTTACACTGCTCTGAAAAATGAACTGTGGGATCATTTTTCAGAGCAGTGTAAATATCATCATTGGAAATCGTGTTATTAATTACAGAAACATAATCAATTTCATTCATTACCACTACTGAACCTCCTTTATCAGATCTTTTAATAATAAGATTAGGATGTGTGTAAGGTTCTATGTATATATTCCTGAAACTCAGTTTGTTCGTCAGCCATTTTACTTTCTGTCTTGCTGCAGCTATCTTGCCCTCAGTCAAAATGGAGTTTCCAGCTTGCATGTTCCCGCCCTGATTCTCTCCTCTTGCTTCTTAAGCAGCCACAGCTGAGCAATCAGTGCTTCAGAATCTAGCCTGCAGTGAACCTGTGACTTGACTCCTGTAAGCCTTGGACCTTGTACTCCAGCTATTCCTACTGAGGAACTCTGAAGCACTTGTGGACTCTGAACCCTGCTCTTTGAAAGACCCACGTTTGCATGGACTTACGGTAACAGAGAAGAAGATCCTGAATCTGTATTGGAGAGTGATTGCTGAGCTTGGATTACTCTGGCCTGCTGTGTCTCCTGTTTCTGTGTCTGCAAACTGTGTGACTATTTCTGCCAACTTGTATGAAGTAATACAGGACTTTTCTATATCAAACCTGTGACTCCTGTGTTTTCATCGCACCCAAGCACAAGACGCTATATGAACTGTACTACATACATTACAAGATTCTGAAGCCAAAACGTTAGTGTCTGCTGGGTCTGGAAGGCTGTGTCTGCTGTACTGTGGATATCAGACGTCCGGTTGTACTTTCTGTGATGACAGTGGTTGTGACTTCTCACAACCATTCCAGGTGAGCAATTCCCTTAAGTTTTTTCTTTTTGCAGTGTTACCACAGGTAAACACTATTGTTTTTTTTTTTTTCCTTTCTTTTCTCTTTTTTGTCTGCTGTAACTCTGGATATCAGATGTCTGGTTGAAACTTTCTGTGATGATAGTGGTTGTGACTTCTCACAACCATTCCAGGTGAGCAGTTCCCTTAATTTTTTTTTCTCTCTGCAGTGTTGCCACAGGTGAACACTATTGTTTTTTTTTCTCTCCTCTTCTTCCAGTAATCCTGTCTTAAAAGATCTGGAAAATGGAGGCCCGCATAAAGGAACTTTGCGGAGTGACTGATAATATCCTTGCAGATTTGCAGAATATAAAGACCCGTCTTACAAATCTACAGGACCTCAATAATCACAATTTGCAAGTGGTTGGACAGACTACCCAGGATTTGCGAGCCAGGATTGAGGTTCTAGAGGGGCGAGTCCAGGCTCCTGCCGTAGCCCCGAGTGCTGGGATTCCCAAGTTGCCCCCTTTTCGTTTTGGCGGTGAACGTGAGAAATTCAGGGGATTTATTAATCAATGCAATCTTTTTTTTTCTGCACATGCTTCACAATTTCCCACTGAACGATCTAAGGTGCTTACTATAATTATGTTGCTTACCAACAAGGCTTTAATGTGGGCAAACCCTCTGATTGAGACTGAGGATGATTGTTTGAATCACCTTGATGATTTTATTTCAGCCATGGGGCAGGTGTTTGATGACCCAATCGAGGTGCAACAGCTGAAGCAGCCATGTTAGCTTTGCGCCAAGGTAAGCACTCGATAGCTGAATATGCCTTGGATTTCAGGAGATGGGCCCTCGATACCACCTGGGACAGTTCCGCCAAAAAATCTATTTTTCGAAAGGGGTTATCTCCACTGATTAAGGATGAAATTGCTCGTGCCGACCCTCCCACTGCGTTAGGTGACTTTATTAACTACTGCATCCGTATTGATACTCGTCTGACTGAACGCAGGCAAGAGAGATGGTTCGAAAGCAATCGTACTAACCTTTTCCTACCTTCCTCTCCAGCTAAGGAACCTTTGAGTAGGATTACACGGGAACCTGAACCTGAACCCATGCAGGTAGACTCTTTACAACGACGGGTTAGTGATGCACGCAAGGAACATCGTTTTAAGGAGAATCTATGTTTCTATTGTGGTAAGTCAGGGCACTTCATTATAAACTGCCCCAGCCGTTCTCGTAAGACTACTGCAGCACTCATTCATTGTGAGTGTTGCGAGAGGGGATCTGTCAGGTCCGAGCCTCAGGCTCCAGAGAGATCTGCAGCAACAGATCTTGATTTCTCGGACTTAAACTCCGTTACCTCTGAGGACGTTGACTGTGTAAACGCTGCCATTTTTCAAGTTTCCTCAGCGGTCTCCCAGCTGAGTTGTAAGAAAAACAATTCTCATTGCTTTCTTTCCATCAAACTCTGGGTTGACTCAGCTTGGGTGTCTAGCTCTGCTATGATCGACTCAGGGGCAAGTGGAAATTTTATGGATGTCTCCTTTGCTCTGAAACAGGGAATACGTTCAGTGAAGAAGGCTACTCCAGTACAGATGGAAACTGTGGATGGCTCCCTGCTGACCTCTGGACCAGTGGATCAGGAAACAGAGCCTTTGAGGGTTCTTATGGGTAAAGATCATCAAGAGAAACTGTCCTTTATACTTATCTCTTCTCCCCACTTTCCCATTATTCTAGGGCTACCATGGCTGCAGGCTCAGAATCCTACCATTAACTGGGAGACCAAGGAATTACACTTTCCAGAGAAACAGATGAGTCCAAAAGTTTCAGCTTGCTCTGTTCCTAAAGGAATCATGTCAGTCCCTGAACTACCAGCTGTATACCAGGACTATGTGGATTTATGTGACAAGAAGAACGCTGACCAGCTTCCTCCTCACCGTCCATATGATTGTCCAATTGAATTATTGCCTGGAGCAGAGATACCTTTTGGTAAGATCTACCCCTGGCGGGGCCCGAGCTAAAGGCTTTAAAGGATTACATAGATGAAAATCTAGCCAAGGGCTTCATACGCCCCTCTTCATCTCCTGCAGGTGCACCCATCTTCTTTGTAAAGAAGAAAGATGGATCTCTGAGACCATGCGTAGACTATAGGGAACTCAATAAGGTTACTATTAGAAACCGTTATCCATTGCCTTTAATCCCTGAGTTATTGGAGAGAGTGCGACATGCCAAAATTTTTTCTAAACTAGATCTTCGTGGGGCCTATAACTTAGTCCGTATTAGACCTGGGGATGAATGGAAGACTGCATTCAGGTCACGCTATGGACACTTTGAATATCTAGTTATGCCTTTTGGTCTGAGTACCGCCCCAGCCACTTTCCAACACTTGGTGAATGACATCTTCAGGGATCTCCTAGATACATTCGTGGTAATTTATTTGGATGATATTCTAATTTTTTCTAACTCCACAGAGGAACATCATGGACATGTGAGAATGGTCTTGGAACGTCTAAGACAAAATCATCTTTACATCAAACTTGAAAAGTGTGAATTCCATAGGACCGAAATTCAATTTCTGGGGTATGTACTGTCTACACAAGGAATTAGTATGGATGGAAGCAAAACCCAAGCCATCAAGGATTGGCCAAGTCCTAGAAATGTGAAGGAGGTACAGCGCTTCATCGGGTTTGCCAACTTCTATAGACGTTTCATTAGAAATTTCTCTGAGGTAGTGTCACCTATCACTCAACTTACCCGGAAAGAGTCTAGGTTTTCCTGGACTCCCCAAGCCCAGGAAGCATTTTCCCGTCTAAAAGATAAATTTACCACTGCACCTATCCTAGTACATCCCAACCCCGAGCTTGCCTTCATAATAGAGGTGGATGCTTCAGACTGTGCCGTTGGAGCTATACTCTCTCAGAGAACAGGTGAGAAGAATGTCTTGCATCCCTGTGCCTTCTTTTCCCAGCAGTTGTCTTCGGCTGAGAGGAACTACGATGTGGGCAATAGAGAGTTGTTGGCCATTATTGCCGCCTTCAAAGAATGGAGACACCTTCTTCAGGGTGCTGCACAGCAAATAGTCGTCCTGACAGACCATCGTAACCTTGAGTTTATCAGGTCGGCTAAGTGCCTGACTCCTCGCCAGGCTCGCTGGAATCTTTTCTTAAACCAATTTAATTTTATCATCTCTTATAGACCAGGATCGCGCAATGGAAAGGCTGATGCACTCTCTAGGATTTACTCAGCAGAGACACGTCCAATTACTCCTCCTAAGACTATTCTTCCTGACTCTAGATTCCTAGGAGTAATTCATAATCAAGACCTACTTAAGGACATCAAGGAAGCATACCATGCGGATTCCTTTTTGGCACAACCCCCAAGGGACGTAAGTCTTGTCTTTAAGAATGGTGTGTGGATTCAGGGACAACGTCTGTATATTCCTGAAACAGTCAGATTAAGAGTATTGCAACTCATTCACGATTCCAAGATAGCTGGGCATAGAGGAATTCTAAAGACACAGGAATTTCTTTCTCGTTTCTTTTGGTGGCCCACTTGCAGGAAGGATGTTTTGAATTATGTCACTTCATGTGAGGTCTGTGCAAGATGCAAAACACCTCGCTCCTCACCAACTGGTCTGTTACAGCCTCTTCCCACCCCGTCCCGCCCGTGGGGATCCATTTCTATGGACTTCATTGTGGAGTTACCAACCTCTCAGGGAAGAACACCATTCTAGTGGTGGTTGACCGTCTAACAAAGGCAGCTCATTTTATCCCTTGTGTCGGCTTACCCACTGCAAAACAGACATCAGATTTGATGATTAAAGATGTGTTTCGCTTACATGGAATACCGGATGAGGTTATTTCGGATCGAGGGGTGCAATTCACTTCTAGGTTTTGGCAAAATTTCTGTGCATCATTGGACATTAAAGTAAACCTTTCTTCTGCTTTTCATCCCCAGACTAATGGACAGACCGAACGAACCAATCAAACCCTGGAGCAGTATCTCCGCTGCTTTATCTGCCACCTACAGGATGATTGGGTGGATCTACTTCCATTAGCTGAGTTCTCGTATAACAACTCTCAGAGTGCCTCCACTAAACAGTCTCCTTTTTACTCTAATCTAGGTTATCATCCTAACATTCTACCACGATTTCCCATAGAAACGCCTTTACCAGCAGTGGCTGAAAGAATCACGTCTTTACAGAAGAATATGGATCTTCTAAAGGAAAATCTGGAATCGGCTCAAGAAAGGTACAAGAAAGCAGCAGATAAATTTCGTAAACCTGCACCAGCTTTCAAGGTAGGAGACTTGGTCTGGCTGTCAACCAGAAATCTTAAGTCAAGGATTCCATCGTCTAAGTTGGGACTTAAGTACATTGGACCCTATAAAATCAGTAAAATTATAAGTGCCGTTGCTTGTCGTCTTCAACTGCCCAGAACTATGAGAATCCACCCTGTCTTTCATGTATCCCTACTAAAGGCTGCGACACCCAATACGTTTCCTGGACGTTCCTCTCCTTGCCCTGACCCAGTGCTAGTCGATGGTCAGGAAGAATTTGTGGTGGAAAGGATTTTAGATTCCAGGTTGTATAGAAATCAGTTACAATATCTGATTAAATGGCAGGGCTACCCAGTGGAGGACAACTCATGGGAACCGGTCAATAACGTTAATGCTCCTCGCTTGCTCCGTCAGTTTCATCAGAGGTACCCACACAAGCCTGGTCTGAGGTCATCCGGAGGTTGTCCTTAAGGGGGGAGTAATGTAAGGTTCTATGTATATATTCCTGAAACTCAGTTTGTTCGTCAGCCATTTTACTTTCTGTCTTGCTGCAGCTATCTTGCCCTCAGTCAAAATGGAGTTTCCAGCTTGCATGTTCCCGCCCTGATTCTCTCCTCTTGCTTCTTAAGCAGCCACAGCTGAGCAATCAGTGCTTCAGAATCTAGCCTGCAGTGAACCTGTGACTTGACTCCTGTAAGCCTTGGACCTTGTACTCCAGCTATTCCTACTGAGGAACTCTGAAGCACTTGTGGACTCTGAACCCTGCTCTTTGAAAGACCCATGTTTGCATGGACTTACGTTAACAGAGAAGAAGATCCTGAATCTGTATTGGAGAGTGATTGCTGAGCTTGGATTACTCTGGCCTGCTGTGTCTCCTGTTTCTGTGTCTGCAAACTGTGTGACTATTTCTGCCAACTTGTATGAAGTAATACAGGACTTTTCTATATCAAACCTGTGACTCCTGTGTTTTCATCGCACCCAAGCACAAGACGCTATATGAACTGTACTACATACATTACAATGTGATTTTAATTTTTTAAATGCTTCCCTCTCAGCAAGTGTAAGATTAAATTTATTCTAATGACTAGTTGGACTATTTAGCAGCTTCTTTAAATCTCTTTCAACATTTTCTTGAAAAAGTTCCATTTCATGTGCTCTGGTGTGAAACAGTGGGCTCTTGGTCTTGAAGGGAAAATCTGAAGGTGATGCAAATGTGTCCAAGTCCATGAGACATAAAAGACTGCTTTGTTCAAGAAATTTTTTTCCAGAGAAAAGGTTTTAGTGGGTGTTTGTGGTTGTTCCTGAGTTTCTTAGTCAGAAAAAAAATGTTTTTTGACCGTAAGGTCTCTGATGAATTTGTTAATGTCCTTCAGATATAAACCAAAGAAACCAAGGGAAATAGGCAAATGATACAAAAATATTTATTGATATATAAGTATATAAAAATAGCAATGAAGAGCAAAAAATAGGAGAAAATCACAAGATACAACAACACCAGAACTGCCTTATAAAATGTGCAAAGGGGCCCTAGATGAAAATAAATGAAAATCAGTATACTCTTAATTAAATGCAAAATATATACACAAGGGAGCGATATAATGGCTAATGCCAGACACTATATGTGCACGCTCTAACATATAAGATTATAGGGTGGTGGAGTGTCATAAGCATGTGGGGCTCAAAAGAGCTCGTAACAACCCACACAACCTCCTGAGCAAGAGTATAGGGCAACAAACATTTGCACAAAAATGAAATAAAACAGGCTATACATTGATGTAATGGTATATCCTAAACCCTGTCATGATATACAATATAAGGTGATAGGTCAAATGACTCTAAGATCACGACAAGGAGTGGAGCCTATACTAGTAGATGAATAAAATTTAAGCGGGTATAAGCCTCATTATATAATTGCACATAGACCCGGATAAGACACAGAACTAAAATGCAGCCTGAAAAAGTCTAGTCATAGCAAGTGCCATAAGCGCATACCTGATGTGGAGGGGAACCTGTCCTTCAGAGTAGAAAAAATATCCAGTTTTGAATTGGTAGGAGCAAAATTTAAAACCTTTAGACAGGAGATTCAATTCTGCTGACATGAGAGTCACATTTGACAGATTAACAACATCTAACGATTCATCCTGTTGGAGCTCCTCAGGCAATTTTTGAAAAAGGGCGGTACCTATGTGGAGTTTTCTGATGCCTCTTCTCGTATGTTTTTTGACGAGGAATTGAATTTACGTGTTTTTTTATAGTATTTTAGTTGAGGTTTAAAAGAGGTAGATGGAATATCCTCATTATTTGATGTGTTACTGGAAAGATCTAGGGAGACATCAGATGATTCCAAATCAAATGAAGAAAAAGTTACTTGATTTTTTCGTGTGGAGTTAGAAAAAGTGGGGATGCGTTTTTTCAATATTGATTTATGAGGAAAAAAATGGTCTCTCCCATCTGCCCCATTCATATACTTGGTTATTGGAATAATCAAATATGTCTCTACTGAATTTTCTTTTTTTTTTAGATTAATGATAGACTAATCTAAAGAATGCATTTTGGATTTTAACACCTTCTGAAAAGAATCAAAATTTTCAGCAGATATGGAAGATTTTAAAGATGAAAGATTTTTGTCCAAATCTGTTTGTATTTTAAGTAACTCCTGATTTTCATACTTTACAATTAATTGCTAGAGTTGAGTGAAACAGGTCGGTCAGATTCAAAAATCGCCGACTTTTGCCAAAGACGGGTTTCGCCGACCATAGCGCAAAGTCGGCCACGCGGTCATTGATCCGAGCACCAAAGTCGGTTTTCCCATAATGCTTGCAGGCACCTTTACTCAGCCAATGAGCAAGGACGCACACTGTGGGCAACGAGATGACATTGGCAGCGGCCACCACCATCTTAGAGAAGGGCATTGCAGTGATTGGCTTGATTTGTGTGGGGTCAGAGTGGCTATAAAAGCCCTGACCAACGACCGCCATTTTACTTCTGACGATCTTAGCGAAGGGCGAGGTTGCTGCCACTGTTTCTCAGTAGGGAGAGAGTTAGGCAGGAAAGAAAAGTTATTCTGTGCTTGTGCTGATAGCAATTGTGCTGTACAGTTAGTGCGCAGTGACAGGGGAGGATTTTGTTGTGTGCAGCAGAGCTGGTTATTAGGCTGCCTGCCAGTGACAGGGGAGGATTTTCTTTTGTGCAGCAGCAGAGCTGGTTAATAGGCTGCCTGCTAGCTGTATTGCTGTGTGTACACTGCTGTGCAGACGGCTTTTTACACTGCACTAATACTTTTATTATTTTTCTGCACCGGCTGGTATCACGGACAAATACATGCTGACTATCTGTGTGTCACTCCGGAAATATATACGGAGATTTACAATTACCCCTAGACTGTATACAGTACCCTTTTTCTGCTTTTTATATTCTGGTCTAATCCATACTGAGCCTGTGAGCATCTGTGTGTTACTCCGGAAATATATACAGAGATTTACAATTTACCCTATACTATATACACCTGGTACCTTCAGATACAGTGCCCTTTATCTGCTTTTTATATTCTGGTCAAATCAATACTGAGTAAGCGTCTGTGTGTGACTCCGGAAATACATACGGAGATTTAAAATCACCCCAACACTGTATACAGCTGTACGCTTCTCACACAGTTCCCTTTTTCTTTTTATATTCTGGTGTAATCCATACTGAGCCTGAGAGCGTCTGTGTGTGACTCCTGAAATATATACCGAGATTGAAATTTTCCCCAATACTACATACACCTGGTATCTTCTGGTACAGTACCCTTTTTCTGCTTTTTATATTCTGGTCTAATCCATACTGAGCCTGAGAGCCTCTGAGTGTGACTCCTGAAATATATACGGAGATTGAAATTTTCCCCTTCACCGTATACAGCTGTACGCTTCTGATACAGTACCATATATCTGCTGGCATTTTGGGTACATTTTCCCAAACATGAGGAAGTATGGTGGAAGAGGCCACGGACGTGGGTGGGGGGGGAAGCTGGTACTGATGGTGGTGGTGGTGCATCTCCTGGTAGTGCCAAAAGCACAATAGCACCGACAGCAGGAGGCGTCATCGTCTGGCTCCAGAAGGCCTGGAAGGCTCCCTTTTCTGGGAGTAGGTAAATCACTTTTAAAGCCGGAGCTTCAGGAACAGGTTTTGGCTTACATTGCCGAAACAGCCTCCAGTTCTATGGCCTCCTCTTCTGAAGTTTCAAAAAATGCAAGCACTGAGTCGTCAGTGCAGGCTCCAGGTCAGCAACAACACCTTACCTTGTTTCCTTCACCCCACCACAAGTGAAGGATATGGCAGGCAACACTTCAGATTTCTCCCTGGAGCTCTTTTCACATACCATGCCTGGGTTATCAAGTGAAATCCTGACTTCCCCAGTCCAAGATGAATATGACATGGAGTGCACTGATGCACAGCCAGTGCTATATGATTCTGCTGGTACATTCACCCAGAGCACTGCATTGCCCTCGCAGTCTACTGAGCCAGAATCTGACCCTGATGAAACTCAGGTGCCACTTCCTGCATACTCTAACAAAGTTTACAAGGTGACACAGAGGAAGGTGCAGATGAAATTGAAGAGGAGGTGATGGATGACCCAGTTATTGACCCGGATTGGCATCCATTGGGGAAAGCGGGTGCCGCTGGCAATAGCTGAGAAGAGGAGGAGGATCCACAGCAGGCATCGACATCGCATCTGCAGTTATCTGGCAGGCCCGTAGCAGTCCAAAAACGTGTTAAAAAAACAAAAAGAGTTGCATTACAGCTTGGCCAGACGGTCAAATTAGCACAGCGTGCAAGCCGTGAAAACTTATCCCATAGTAGGAAGAGTGCAGTGTGGCACTTTTTTTTACCAAAATAGTATTGATGAGGCAAAGGATATCTGTAAGAAGTGCGGAAGAACCTTTAACCGAGGGAAAAATCTCTGAAAATTGAACACCAGTTGCATGCTTAGACATTTAAACACCATGCACTTGCATGCATGGACGGACTACAAAACCCCCAGTTTTTAATGCGTTACTATTATAAAGTAAATTAAGGTTGACAAGCTTAAGTAATAAGAATTGATTTTGTTGGCATTGAAATGGGCACTGTAGCACACAGCAATACAGCTATCAGGCAGCCGAAAAAACCAGCGCTGCTGCACACAAGAAAATCCTCCCCTGTCACTGCACACTAACTGTACAGCACAATTGCTATCAGCACAAGCACATAAGAACTTCTCTTTCCAGCCCTAACTCTCTCCCTACAGATAAACAGCGTCAGCAACCTCTCCGTACTGTTAATATCGGCAGAAGTAAAATGGAGGTCGGTGGTCAGCTCTTTTATAGACACTATGACGACCCCCAAAGCAAGCCAATCACTGCAATGCCCTTCTCTAAGATGGTGGTGGACGCTGCTCATGTCATCTCATTGCCCACAGTGTACGTCCTTGCTCTTTGGCTGAAAAAAGGCGCCTGAAAGCATTCTGGGAAATTCGACTTTGGCGATCGTTTTGCCGACCGCATGGCCGACTGCACGCTATGGTCGGGTTTCGGCTAACGAAACCTGACTTTGGCAAAAGTCGGCGACTTTTGAATCTGACCGACCTGTTTTGCTCAACTCTAGTGATTATGTATTGCGGATCCTAAAATGGGAACCCCACATTGCAAAAATTATGAAGGATGACGATTACTGTTTGGCCAGCAGCCTCTATCCACTCTACAAAAACAAATTACAGAACAACATGCCACAGGAGAACCTAGAGCTAATATTGGCGAACAAACAAGCAACTCTGGTAAACCGTTTGTTAGAGGCATTCCCAGCACACAGCAACGGTGCAGGTTCTACCACGAGCCGTACTGGGCAAAATGGAAGAGGTGTTCGTGGTGCACACAGCTGAAGTGGCGTTGGAGACAGGGGTATCATGACCATGTTGTGGACTGATTTCTCGAGTACCGCTCACACAACAGTTAATACTGAATCGATTGCAACAGACTGGAGACAGCAGTTGACAACTATGGTTCAAAATTACCTCTCCTCCCCTATCGATGTTCTCCCTCACAGTTCATTCCCCTTTGACTACTGGACCTGTAAGCTGGACACATGGCCTGAATTTGCACAATATGCCTTACAGGAGCTCGCTTGCCCTGCTGGTAGTGTGCTATCAGAAAGAGTCTTCAGTGCTGCTGGATCAATCCTGACAGAATGAAGGACCCGGCTGTCGACCCAAAATGTTGGTGATCTCACCTCAACATATGCCAGTTTTTCCACCTCCCCAACTGGGGTGTACCCCCCCCAGGGCCAGCATCAGCACCGGGCGCACCCGGTCAAGTGGCGGTGCTCTGAGCAGGTGGGTGGGCCCACTCGTTGGCGACGGCACTTGCACAGGGCCCCTCATAGTACGCCGGTGTCTCTGACGATGGGGGGGCCACTTTCCGTCAGAGACACCATCGTACTATAAGGAGCCCTGTGCCAATGCCGTCGCCCACCAATGGGCCCCCCCTGCTTGCTCAGGGTCCCAGCACTTGCAATACTTACCTTTCCCTGCTCCACCACTGTGACCTCTTCAGCATTTCCTGACAGTTACATTCAGGTCTTAGAGCGTGATGAAGTCACATCTGTATGCCCTATGCCTGAACAGTCTAAGTGCAGAGAGCTGGAGATGGCGACGCTGAGGAGTCTCGAGCAGAGCAGTGCCCAGCGAGGAGAGGTATTTTTTTTTTTTAATGTTTGGAGCAATATATGGGGAGCATTATACACTGAATAATTATATATGTGGCCCATCATACACTTGAGCATCATAGATAGGGCCCATTATACACTGGAGCATCATATGGGGCCTATTATATATGGAGCATTATATGGGCCCATCATATACTGGAGCATTATAAATGGGGCTCATCATACACTGGAGTATCATCAATGGGGCCCATCATACACTGGAGCATTATAAATGGGGCCCATTATATATGGAGCATTATATAGGCCCATCATACACTGGAGCATCATCCATGGGGCCAATCGTATACTGGAGCATCATATGGGGCCCGTTATATATCAAGCTTTATATAGGCCCATCATACACTGGAGCATCATGCATGGGACCCATCATACACTGGAGCATTATAAATGTGGCCCATCATACACTGGAGCATCATCCATGGGGCCCATCATATATTGGAGCATCATATGGGGTCCATTATATATGGAGCATTATATAGGCCCATCATACACTGGAGCATTACAAATGTGGCCCATCATACACTGGAGCATCATCTATGGGGCCCATCATATACTGGAGAATCATATGGGGCCCATTATATATGGATATAGGTCCATCATCAACTGGAGCACCATCCATGGGGCCCATCATACACTGGAGCATCATATACTGGGACAATTATACACTGGAGCATTATAAATGGGGCCCATTATACATGGAGCATTATACACTGTTTGCATAATTATTATTAGGCGAGTTGTATTTGAGAGGATTCTTTTTATTATTGAACAACAACTATGTTCTCAATCAACCCAAAAGACTCATAAATATCAAAGCTTAATATTTTTGGAAGTTGGAGTGGGTTTTTTTTAGATTTGGCTATCTTAGGAGGATATCTGTTTGTGCAGGTAACTATTACTGTGCAGAATTATTAGGCAACTTAATAAAAATCAAATATATACCCATCTCACTTGTTTATTTTCACCAGGTAAACCAATATAACACCACAAAATTTAGAAATAAATATTTCTGACATTCCTAAACAAAAAAAAGTGACCAACATAGCCACCTTTCTTTACAATGACACTCAATAGCCTTCCATCCATAAATTCTGTTAGTTGCTTCATCTGTTTACGATCAACATTGCGTGCAGCAGCCACCACAGCCTCCCTGACACTGTTCCGAGAGGTGTAATGTTTTCACTCCCTGTAGATCTCACATTTTATGAGTGACCACAGGTTCTCTATGGGGTTCAGATCAGGTGAATAAGGGGGCCATGTCATTATTTTTTCTTCTTTTAGACCTTTACTGGGCAGCTACGCTGTGGAGTATTTGGATGCGTGTGATGGTGCATTGTCCTGCAGGAAAATCATGTTTTTCTTGAACGATAGCGACTACTTCCTGTACCACTGCTTGAAAAAGGAGTCTTCCCGAAACTAGCAGTAGGTCTGGGAGTTGAGCTTCACTCCATCTGTTCTGCCTTCATACACGTTGACACGGTGTGCAATTTAGCATACAGCTAAACCATCATTCTATCTTCCAAATAAGCAGACTGTCCTCTGTAGTCTAACTTGTTTATTGGTATAGAACATGCGCGTGGTAAAACTATAAAAAATACAAATGACATAGATAAGTATTGGGCAATAATCACACAGCTGACACTTCATAATTAACAGGAAATTATACAGTATGATGCAAACTTTACACAGGATTCTAATAACATCTCCTATGCACTGGCTTCTCTACAGTTAATAACCTCCTAACACTGCATTGCTAGAGAAGATATTGATCTTACCAGATATGCTTTACCAGGATAGCAAACTCAAGATGGAGAGGTTACAGGAGAGCACATGAACACGTGTATTCCCTGAAGTACAGGAAGAAAATGGAGTTTCTTCTTCCCAGAATACCTTACTTCAATCCCATAATGCAATACTCTATCTGCTTGTTAAAGGCACAGGCTATAAATTCAGCAACCACTAGATGGTGCTATAACAAACAAAACTAGCACACAATAAGAAACATGCTGCCCAGTAATCAGAATGGGCAGAACACTCCCCGCTTGGCATCAACTGATGCCACATACAGGCTCTTTTGGCGAAAGCAGTAAAATTAGTTCCGCAACTGTTCTGAGGAATAGTTTACTCTCCACAGCCTTCCACATTTTGACCTCGACCTTGCGCACCTTCCCATCTTTGCTTGGGAATACCTTGGTGATGAGGCCTAGTGGCCACTCATTTCGGTGTGACTGGCTGTCCTTCATGAGCACAATATCACCTGGTTTGATGTTCGGCTTGTCGATCTGCCACATCTTCCTAGGCTGTAAGGTAGAGAGATATTGTTTTCTCCATCTGTCCCAGAAAGTATTGGAAAGACTTTGAACTTGTCTCCATTGATGTCTGTAGAGGTCCTTGTTGCTGAATTCTCCCAGTGGAGCTCTCGGGACACAGGTTTTCTGTGTGAGTAACATTGCAGGAGTGGGGACTGTCAGGTCCCTGGAATCACTGGAAAGTGCTGTGAGTGGCCTAATCGGAGTGAGCTTCTTCAGCATGTTGTCTCCTGGAACAGGTTGTCCCTTGTTGAGGTTGTCAATTTCTCTGGGGTAGGTTTCCCTTTGCACAAGACAAAGTATTGTAACCTTGGCTCTTTCCAAGTTGAGGGCGGTAAAAGCATGCTTGCAGTGATGCCAACCTTTACAATATCTCTGGCTTTCAGGTAATCCTGACTTGCAGGACTGGGCCACATGAAGTAGACAAGCAACTTCTCGAACAAGTGACTTCCAGGTTGATAACCTGCTGAACCGATGAGATTCCATGTAATGACTTGAAATACCTGTATGCAGAGCAGACACTCGAGGACGGAGCTCCTCGTCGGCATCTGGATCCACCAGTTCAAACGTTTCAGGCCTGTCGATGTGGAGCATCGAACCGTACAAGGAAGCAGAGCCTGTGAACCAGGTAGTGTCCTTAAGATGACTTGAAGCAACGGATCTAGTCGCATGGTCCGCAGGATTGAGGTGAGTAAGTACATAGTGCCACTGACTAGGGCAGGTAGATCTTATCCTCAGTATCCGGTTGCTGACGTAGACAAAAAGCGTCGCATTTAATTGCAGATGTATCCCAGTACCACCTTGCTATCAGTGTAGAACTCTGCTTCTTTGGTATCCAGATTCATCACACCTGAGATAAGCTCGGCCAACTCAACTGCGAGGACGGCAGCGCAGAGTTCCAGTCTGGGTACCGTATGTTCGCGGAGTGGTGCCAGTTTAGTCCGGCTCATCACAAACCCGATATGGCTCTGTTCATTGACATCTATAGTTTTGAGGTATGCTACTGCTGCAATTGCTTTGACTGATGCGTCGCAGAAGATACAAAGTCTTTGAGTCTTGACTTCTGTAGATGGTACAGGAGCATAAGGTCGTTTCACACGAAGGTCGGTCAAGGCCTTGAGAGACCTCTTCCTCTCTGCCCACAGGTCTGCCTTTTCTGCTGGCAGTGGATCATCCCAATCAGATGTGTCTTGGGTGAAGTCTCTTAGCATCATTTTTCCTTGGACAGTAACTGGAGCTACGAATCCCAGGGGGTCGTATAGACTATTCACGAAAGAAAGAACTCCTGCGCGTGAAGAGTTTCTCATCTTTACTGATCTGAAAGGTGAAGGCATCCGTCTTCAGATCCCAAAGCAATCCAAGATTCCTCTGCATGGGAAGAGTGTGGATGCTTAAGTCTAGGTCCTTTAGATCGCTGGAATAGTCTTGAGAGGGAAATGCTTCCATCAACTCTCAACTGTGGGAGGAAATCTTGTGTAACCTTAGGTTAGACTGAGCAAGCATTTCTTGAGCCCTTTTTAGTAGACTGATTGCAGCCTCATTTCTTGGTGTGGACTTCAAACAGTCGTCTACGTAGAAGTCCTTTTCTACGAAGGATCTGACGTCTGACCCATACCTTTCTTCGCCTTCTTTGGCAGAATTACGGAGACCGTAGATAGCGACTGCTGGGGAAGGGCTGTTTCCAAAGATGTGTACCCTCATCCGGTACTCTGTGAATTCTTTGTCTGGGTCGTTGTCACGGTACCAGAAGAACCTCAAGTAGTTTCTGTGTTCCTCTTTGATGAGAAAACAGTGGAACATCTGTTGTATATCAGCCATAAATGCCACCGTATCTTTGCGGAAATAGAGTAGCACTTCCAGAAGTCTGTTGTTGAGGTCTGGGCCCGACAGTAGGACATCATTTAATGAGACATCTTCACATTTGGCACTTGAGTCGAATACCACTCTTATTTGCCCTGGCTTCTTGGTATGGTATACTCCGAAGATGGGCAGGTACCAACACTCCTCTGAGGGCCAAAGTGCAGGTGCAATCTCTGCGTGGTTGTTCTGGAATATCCTTCCCATGAAGGTAAAGAAGTGTTCCTTCATCTCAGGTGACTTCTTAAGCTTGTGCATGAGGGAGATGAATGGGCTGTAGACCAGTTCCCTGTTGCTGGGTAGGTGTCACGCTGTCTAATGATATGTATACAATGTCAGTAAACTATTAATACAGGAACAACACTCTATACAACAACTAGTATAGCAACATCAGCATGTAAGTATAGAATAGATTTACCTGACACGATATCTGCTGAACCCAGGGTTAATTTTGAGGACTTGATGAGCTGAAACAGGAAAGAGGTGGACCGGGATCTAACCTGACCCTAAACTGGGGTCCTAACTAATCCCTCACCTTGGAGGTACTGATAATGGTTCAGAGGTCCAAGTCACCAACCTAACCCTGTCTCCTATCAGACCCTGAACCCTGTAATCAGTCCTAAGAAGGATCCTGACTACCACCAAAGGGATATGGGCTGATCTTAGCTAAATACACAGATTAGACATATAAGACAGACAGGATAACACTCGCTTGCATACACACTCAAACACCAAAGGAACATAAATGGTCTGGGAAATAAACTCTAACCAAGTTGAGCTTAGAACAACTAAGGAGCTCACAACTAAAGTCTATACAGATTCATTCCTATCTGTGGTCTGCATGAAGGTTTCACTGGCAACTCCCCAAGCAGACAACCAGGAATTTAAAGGAAACCAATCAACAAATAATCAATTGCAGCCGGGAGAAACTGCACCCAGTCCCAGCACCGAGCACAGACAGAATTAACTCCCTAGCTGCCAAACACAAAGAAACAGCAGCTCAGCTGTGAGAAGTCAAAATGTGCAACCGCGACGATCTTCGTGGCAATGCACACATGACAGTACCCCCCCTTCTACGAGGGGCCTCCGGACCCTCAGGGCCAGGCCTGCCCGGGTGAGTTCTGTGGAAGGTCCGAACCAAACGATCTGCGTTAACATCAGACGCAGGGACCCACGTCCTCTCCTCTGGACCATACCCCTTCCAATGCACCAAGTACTGAAGGGACCGGCGATTCAGACGTGAGTCAATGATCTTTGATACTTGAAATTCCAAGTTACCATTGACCAACACAGGAGGAGGAGGTAGAGGTGATGGTATGACTGGTGCCACATACCTTTTAAGTAATGACTTGTGGAACACATTATGAATTTTAAACGTAGGAGGGAGGTCCAGACGAAATGCCACAGGATTAATTATGGAACTGATCCTGTACGGCCCGATGAATCTGGGACCCAGTCTCCAGGAGGGCACTTTAAGTTTTATATTCCTGGTAGACAACCATACCAGATCGTTCACATTCAGATCTGGACCAGAAACTCTCCTCCTATCAGCCATACGTTTGTAACGGTTCCCCATCGCACTCAGATTATTCAATACACCTCTCCACACAGAAGCAAGTGACGACGAGAAACGCTCCTCCTCAGGAACCCCAGAAGGGCCCCCCCCATTGAAAGTACAAAACTGAGGATGAAAACCATATGCCCCAAAAAACGGGGACTTACCAGTGGACTCGCTCCGCCTGTTGTTAAGAGCGAACTCTGCCAGAGGCAAGAAAGAAGACCAGTCCTCTTGGTTCTCTGAGACAAAACACCGGAGATATGTCTCTAAGCTCTGATTCAGACGCTCTGTCTGACCATTGATCTGCGGATGAAAAGCCGAGGAAAATGACAATTGCATCCCCCGACGTAAACAAAATGCCCTCCAAAATTTGGACACAAACTGAGACCCCCCTATCTGACACCACATCAGAAGGCAACACATGAAGTCTAACGATCTCCCTAATGAACACCTGCGCCAGAGTTTTAGCATTAGGGAGTGCAGGAAGAGCAACGAAATGTGCCATCTTACTGAACCTGTCAACAACCACCAGTATGACAGTATTCCCTGACGACGGAGGAAGGTCCGCAATGAAGTCCATAGATAAATGAGTCCATGGACGCTCCGGAAGTTTCAAGGGTAAAAGGGTCCCAGACGGACGGGTATGAGGGGTTTTAGAGCGAGCACACACCCCACATGACGCGACAAAAGTTATAACATCTTTATTAGCATTAGGCCACCAAAACCGGCGAGAAAGGAGATCTAAAGTAGCCTTACTCTCTGGATGTCCTGCTAGAGCAGAATTATGATGTGCCTCAATAACCTTTTGTCTCAACAGATTTGGGACAAACAGTCTCCCTGGAGGTCCTGCAGGGGCGTCCCCCTGAGCCTCTAACACCTCCTCCTCAAGCTCAGAAAATACAGCCGACACTACCACCCCCTCCTGAAGGATAGGACTCGGGTCATCCGTTTTCCCGGCCCCTGGGAAACTGCGAGACAAGGCATCAGCCTTTACATTCTTAGACCCCGGGCGATAAGTGACGACAAAATTAAACCTGGTAAAAAACAACGACCATCGAGCTTGTCTGGAATTCAGACGCTTAGCGGATTCCAAATACAACAGGTTCTTGTGATCAGTAATAACGGTAACCGGGTGGACTGCCCCCTCCAAAAAGTGACGCCATTCTTCAAAAGCTAACTTAATGGCCAAAAGTTCCCTATTGCCGATATCATAATTCCTTTCGGCGGACGACAATTTTTTAGAAAAGAAAGCGCACGGATGCCATTTACCAGGGGACGGACCCTGGGACAATATAGCACCCACCCCTACGTCAGACGCATCCACCTCCACAATGAACGGCTGAGATGCATCTGGTTGGATGAGAACGGGTGCCGAAGCAAAACATTTCTTCAAAGAGGAAAAGGCTTGGCAAGCTTTGTCCGACCATTTAGAAAAATCCGTCCCTTTTCTTGTCATGTCAGTGAGAGGTTTGACGACAGATGAGAAATTACAAATAAATTTCCGGTAGTAGTTAGCAAACCCCAAAAAACACTGCAGAGCCTTAAGATCCCCTGGCTGATCCCATTCAAGCACTGCTCTCACCTTTTCAGGGTCCATACGGAAACCGGAGGCTGACACCAAAAAACCCAAAAACTGAAGTTCCTGTACGGCAAATACACACTTCTCCAGTTTGGCGTATAATTTATTGTCTCGCAAGATCTGCAACACCTGTCTCACATGCTCCTGATGAGACACAAGATCTGGCGAGTAAATTAAAATGTCGTCCAAATATACAACCACAAACAGCCCCACAAGGTGACGAAAAATGTCATTAACAAAATGTTGGAATACTGCTGGTGCAGTAGTCAGACCAAAAGGCATGACTAGGTTCTCATAATGTCCCTCCGGCGTGTTAAACGCCGTTTTCCACTCATCCCCCTCTTTTATCCTAATCAGATTATACGCCCCCCTGAGATCCAATTTAGAAAACCATTTGGCGCCAACAATTTGATTGAAGAGATCAGGAATAAGAGGGAGTGGATACGGATCTCGAACAGTAATCCGATTAAGTTCGCGGAAATCCAAGCAAGGGCGTAGGCCTCCATCTTTCTTCTTCACAAAGAAGAACCCCGCGGCTACTGGGGAAGATGAAGGTCTAATATGCCCTTTGGCCAGACTTTCAGAAATATAATCTTTCATAGCCTGCCTCTCAGGACCAGAAAGATTATACAACCTAGCTTTAGGCAACTTAGCATCAGGAAGGAGATTAATAGAGCAGTCATACACGCGATGAGGAGGCAACTCCTGACACCCCTCCTCAGAGAAAACATCCCCAAAATCCTCCAAAAAAGGAGGCAATGTACTAGGCACGACCGCACTGATGACTGTGTTCATGCAGTTGCTTTTGCAAAACTCACCCATTGGCTTATTTCTCTGGACTGCCAATTAATCACAGGGTTAATCTTGAGGACTTGATGAGCTGAAACAGGAAAGAGGTGGACCGGGATCTAACCTGACCCTAAACTGGGGTCCTAACTAATCCCTCACCTTGGAGGTACTGATAATGGTTCAGAGGTCCAAGTCACCAACCTAACCCTGTCTCCTATTAGACCATGAACCCTGTAATCAGTCCTAAGAAGGATCCTGACTACCACCAAAGGGATATGGGCTGATCTTAGCTAAATACACAGATTAGACATATAAGACAGACAGGATAACACTCGCTTGCATACACACTCAAACACCAAAGGAACATAAATGGTCTGGGAAATAAACTCTAACCAAGTTGAGCTTAGAACAACTAAGGAGCTCACAACTAAAGTCTATACAGATTCATTCCTATCTGTGGTCTGCATGAAGGTTTCACTGGCAACTCCCCAAGCAGACAACCAGGAATTTAAAGGAAACCAATCAACAAATAATCAATTGCAGCCGGGAGAAACTGCACCCAGTCCCAGCACTGAGCACAGACAGAATTAACTCCCTAGCTGCCAAACACAAAGAAACAGCAGCTCAGCTGTGAGAAGACAAAATGTGCAACCGCGACGATCTTCGTGGCAATGCACACATGACAGTAGGCACCTTCTCTTAGGTCGAAATGGTAAAGGTGCAACCCAACTGTTCGGTTTGTCTTTGACTATTTGTCTATCCATGATGTCCAGGAACATTCTATCTTCTATGGACATCGCTACCTTGTTGTCTTCCTTTGTCCTGTGGAAAACTGTACATCCCATGTGGTCTTGTTCACCTTCACGGGCGTGGTCTTCGTTGGTAGGTACTGAGAAAGGGCAAGGTAGGGAGCGCTGTTTGGCAATTTCTTTACCAGCACACTATTGTGGCATGGCCGGAAGAGAGACGGACGTCCATTTTCTAGTGTGCTGGTGAGCATACTGTTGACTGAGGCTGGCTTGTTTGCTCCTCCTAGACAGACGTCTCTTATGATGACCCATCCAAGGTCGAGCCTCTGAGCGTACGGAGCATTTTTGGAGCCGTTTATAGATTCTCTAGTCTTGTGGACTCGTAGTATATCTCTTCCCAGGAGTAGAGCTATTGGGGCTTCTGGATCCAACTCAGGTATCAGGTGGGCTATACGCTTCAGATGGGGGTGATGTGTCGCCACATCCGGTGATGGTATCTCTGACCTGTTGTCGGGAATCTGGTTGCACTCCAGGATGGTTGGTAGCGATAGGCAGGTTTGACCATCTATGGACTCCACCTTGTATCCGGTTGCTTTTCTCCCCGCCGTCTCAACGGTACCTGAACACGTCCTCAGGGAGTAGGGAGAACCAGGGCCTACAATGCTGAAGTTGTCAAAGAAGATGGACCTGGCTAGAGACTTGTTACTTTGGTCATCCAGGATTGCATATATCTTGAGGGCTTTGTCCTTGTGGTCTGCAGGATAGACTTGGACAAGGCAGATTTTTGAACAGGACCTTCCTCCTGTGAGTCCTTTACAGATCTCGGTACATTGAGCGCTGACCACAGGGGTATCTTCATCAGTGTTCTTCTCCTTCCCATCGGGCTCCTCTGCTTGTGGCAACACTTGTGGAAGTGGTCCAGGGTGCAATGCTGTATTGTGATCCATGCTGCTGCATTCTGCACATTTCACTCTAGCTTCACAGTTCCTGGCGAAGTGAGAGGTTGTGGCACAACCTTTGAAGCAGATGTTGTTCTCTTTGAGGAAACCTTTGCGATCCTCCAAAGACTTCTCCCTGAAGGCTCTGCACTTTAGTAGAGAATGTGGTTTCTTGTGTAGAGGACACTGTTTACTGACATTGTGAGGAGGGCCTGTGGAGACAATGTTAGTTTTGTGGACTGCCACGGGTGTCCTACTGGGTTTGACACCGGGGGCAGTGGAACATGACAGAGTGAAGTCAAAACTAGGGTCATTTCTGATCTTAGCTTGTTGGGTGACAAATTCTACGAATACAGTGAAAGGAGGGAATGGTACATTATGATTTTGTTTATACCATGAAACATATGTCACCCACTTTTCTTGTAGGTTGTAAGGAAGTTTTTGTATTATCGGATTGACACCCCTAGCGGTGTCTAAGCATGCCAATCCGGGCAAGTCTCCTTCTTCCTGGGCAACCTGTAACTCTATCAATAAATCACTCAATTCTCTAAGCTTTTGATAACCTTTAGGTCATATCTTAGGAAAATCATCAATTCTTTTGAATAAAGCATTCTCTATGACTTCTACTGTCCCATAGCATTCATCAAGTCTTTCCCACAGTTTGCCTAGACCTATGTGTGGATGCTTTATATTGATGTCTCTTAGTCTTTTGGCATGCTCGACCGACTCACTTCCGAGCCACTTTACAAGGAGATCTAACTCCTCACTGCTAGAAAGGTCCAGACCATGAATGGCTTTCCAGAACGAGGCTCGCCATGACCTATAGTTCTCGGATTTATCAGTGAACTTTACAAGTCCTTTTGTAACCAGTTTCTGGCTGGCAAGGAACTTTGCAAAGTCTATGGTGGCTTGGTCAGTGCTGGCACGAGCTGGTGTGTTATAGTCATGTCTAGTGTGTGGCGTATCACCACACCTGTGAGACGCTTCTGACTTTGTATAGTGTGTTCAGTACTTTCTCGGCGAAGGAGGTGTCTCTTTAAGGCGGGATGGGAGCTGTGCCTTCTGCTCAGTGGAACAGCAGCTGTGGTCGACATCTCTGTACTGGATGACTCCTTGTTTGTGGTAACGAAGTTCGGGGTTGGATAGTTGGTAACCGGCATAGACTGGTCGATGTGGTGTATCAGGGCTGTCATCTATGCCGGAATGTTTACGGACGTACTCTGCGATGCGCTGCGCTGGATCTTGCTGTTCAAGATCTGGTCTGCGAATGTTGCTGCGTCTCTCACGCTCAGGATCCTTCATAGCTTCCAAATACTCTGCTTTAGCAATGGCAGCTGCTGTCTCTTTGTCTGCCGCAAGTTTTTCTAGCTCTGCTCGCAAACGTGCAGTTACCGCTTCTCTCTCTGCTTGC
This sequence comes from Oophaga sylvatica, assembly GCA_033576555.1. Lineage (NCBI taxonomy): Eukaryota > Metazoa > Chordata > Amphibia > Anura > Dendrobatidae > Oophaga > Oophaga sylvatica. The sequence continues at coordinate 120,986 of JARQOD010000291.1, forward strand.
AAACGTGCAGTTTTAGCTTCCTCTCTGCTTGCAAACATGCAGTTTTAGATTGCAGGCGTGCGGTTTCGGCCACTCTCTCTGCTTGCAAACGTGCATTATCTGCATCTTGCTCCGCCTGTCTCAGCTTTAGGTGCATCTCTCTTTCAGCGAAGCAGGATCTTGCTTTGGCTGCCTCAGCTTCTGCACGGGCGACGGCATCGAGCTCTGCTAATAACGACCTGCTGGAGCTTGCTCGTGACCTTGTTTTGAGTATGTGCTGTTTTGAGACATTGTGCGCTTAGCTGCATACTGCTAAGTATATTAGCGGGAAACAGGCTGCTTCCGCGTGGCGGGAATGATGAAGCGCCCGATGGCGGGCTGCGCTCTCGGTACTTGTGACTGTATGGCGGCCGCTGCAGTATCCGCAGGCTGTGCGGTGTGGGTACAAGCAGCTCCTTAAGTCGTATTCACTATCACAGGCGTCTAGCATCTGTTTTACTGTTCTGCCTTCATACACGTTGACACGGTGTGCAATCTAGCATACAGCTAAACCATCATTCTATCTTCCAAATAAGCAGACCTCTGTAGTCTAACTTGTTTATTGGTGAATAGTATAGAACATGCGCACGGTAAAACTATAAAAAATACAAATGACATAGATAAGTATTGGGCAATAATCACACAGCTGACACTTCATAATTAACAGGAAAGTATACAGTATGATGCAAACTTTACACAGGATTCTAATAACATCTCCTATGCACTGGCTGCTCTACAGTTGATAACCTCGTAACACTGCATTGCTAGAGAAGATATTGATCTTACCAGATATGCTTTACCAGGATAGCAAACTCAAGATGGAGAGGTTACAGGAAAGTACATGAACACGTGTATTCCCTGAAGTACATGGAAGAAAATGGAGTCTCTTCTTCCCAGAATACCTTGCTTCAATCCCATAATGCAATACTCTATCTGCTTGTTAAAGGCACAGGCTATAAATTCAGCCACCACTAGATGGTGCTATAACAAACAAAACTATCACACATTAAGAAACATGCTGCCCAGTACTCAGAATGGGCAGGACACCATCTTTAACCCGAAAAGGTCCCACAAGTTCATCTTTGATGATACCAGCCCATACCAGTACCCCACCTCCACCTTGCTGGCGTCTGAGTCGGAGTGGAGCTCTCTGCCCTTTACTGATCCAGCCTCGGGCCCATCCATCTGGCCCATCAAGAGTCACTCTTATTTCATAAGTCCATAAAACTTTAAAAAAATCTGTCTTAACATATTTCTTGGCCCAGTCTTGACGTTTTATCTTATGCTTCTTGTTCAAAAATGGACGTTTTCCAGACTTCCTTACCTTGGCCTTGTCCCTGAGTATTGCACACCTTGTGCTTTTTGATACTCCAGTAACGTTGCAGCGCTGAAATATGGCAAAACTGGCATCTTGGCAGCTTCATGCTTGATTTTCCTTAATTCATGGGCAGTTATTTTGAGCCTTTTTTTATCAACACGCTTCTTGCGACCCTGTTGGATATTTGCCATGAAACGCTTGATTGTTCAGTGATCACGCTTCAAAAGTTTGGCAATTTCAAGACTGCTGCATCCCTCTGCAAGACATCTCACAATGTTTTACTTTTCAGAGTCCATCAAATCTCTCTTCTTACCCATTTTGCCAAAGGAAAGGAAGTTATCTAATAATTAAGCACGCCGTATATAGGGTGTTGATGTCATTAGACCACACCCCTCCTGATTACAGAGATGCAAATAAACTGATTTACATAATTGGCAGATGGCTTTCAAGCCTATACAGCTTGGAGTAGGACAACATGTATAAAAAGGATGATGTGATCAAAATACTCATTTGACTTATAATTCTGCACACAGTGCATAGGCCCATCATACACTGGAGCATCATCCATGGGGCCCATCATATACTGCAGCATCATATGGGGCCCATTATATATGGAGCATTATATATGCCCATCATACACTGGAGCATTGTCACCGGTGTGTCGCTACGAAGATCGTCGCGATTGCACAGCCTGACTTCTCACAGCTGAGTTTCTGGTGCTGGGTGTTTTTCGGCAGTGAGGGAGTTAATTCTCCCTCTCTCTGTGCTAGACGAGGCCAGCCTCGCCCAGCTGCAATTAATGTTGCTGTAATGGGATTCCTTCAAATACCTGCCAGTCTGCTAGGGAAGTGTCGGTGAAAGCATTCCTGGCAGACAAACAGAGCGGCTTGTGGTATTTTGGAGTTTGGAGTGAAGTGTACTTTGTGTGTGTTTTTTTCCCTTCCTCGCTTTATTATTTATCTCCTTACCCGTTGGTGTTCCCTCTGTTGTTGTGATGTAGTTTTGTATGCAAGGTGGTTGTTGATTTTAAATTGTACTTTTGGCTGCGGCCACAGTCATCGGGGAGTGATGAGCAAAGGGTGGGAATTGTCATCTCGCTCCTACAAGGGGACCCACAATCATGGGCGTTCTCCCTTCCCCCGGGCTCCCCGGCTCTCCAGTCAGTGGATAGGTTTTTTGCAGCTCTGGGTCTTGTATATGATGACCCGGATCGGATCTCCCTTGCTGAATCTAAGTTACGTAGGATCCAGCAGGGAGATCGTCCGGCGGAGGAATTCTGTTTGGAGTTCTGTAGGTGGGCCACGGACACCCAGTGGAATGACCCGGCTCTTAGGAGCCAGTTTTGTCAAGGTTTATCTGACAAATTAAAGGATGTATTGGCACAGTATGACCCTCCCGCGTCACTGGAAGCCGCTATGGCCCTTGATATTCGTATTGACAGATGGCTTCGGGAGAGGCGCAGGGTAACTCCGCCCCCTGTGATGACTCCACCTTCCTCAAGGGTCCCTTATATGGAGGTTCCCCTGGTCAGTCCAGAGGAGCCTATGCAATTAGGAGGGACATCATTTCAGGGGAGGGGACCGGCGAGGCGCCACAAAACAGGAAGTTGTTTCTTCTGTGGGAAAAAGGGACATTTTATTGGGGGGTGTCCATCCCGTCCTTTGCAGAGTATAGGGTCGTCGGAAAACTATTGATCCCAGGTTGTGTGGTGGACGGCAATCTGGGAGTAAGTATTTCGTCCCTAAGTTCGTCTCAGTTTCTCGTACCGGCGGAGGTGGTGGTGGGTACGAGAACTGAGAGGATATCTGTTCTTCTGGATAGTGGGGCCGGGGCTAATCTGGTGGACGCTCGGTTTGCCCGGGTTCAAGGTATGCAATTGAGTGTGTTGGCTAAACCAATCCCCATATTCTCAATCGACACCAGACCTCTCGGTCAGGGAAGTTTTTTGCAAGCTGTGCATAACGTAAAACTTCAAGTGGGGGCGATACATAAAGAACAGTTGTCTTGTTACGTGTTGGAGGGTCTTCCCACTCCTATAGTGTTGGGCCTTCCTTGGTTAACTAAGCATAACCCAGTTATTGATTGGCAATCCAGAGAGATAAGCCAATGGAGTGAATTCTGTAATAAAAACTGCATGAATACGGTCATCGGTGCGGTCACTCCTAGGGTCTTGCCTCCATTTCTGGCGGACTTTGAGGATGTATTCTCAGAGAAAGGGTGTAGGAACTACCTCCTCTTCGCGTGTATGACTGTTCTGTAAAACTGCTCCCTGATGCCAAGTTACCTAAATCTAGGTTGTATAACCTATCTGGTCCTGAGAGGCAGGCCATGAAGGATTATATTGCTGAAAGTCTGGAAAAGGGGCATATTAGACCTTCATCTTCCCCGGTGGCCGCGGGGTTCTTCTTTGTGAAGAAGAAAGATGGAGGCCTACGCCCTTGCCTGGATTTCTGTGAACTTAATCGGATTACGGTCCGAGATCCGTATCCGCTCCCACTTATTCCCGATCTCTTCAATCAGATCGTGGGCGCCAAATGGTTCTCTAAGTTGGATCTCAGGGGGGCCCAATCTGATTAGGATGAAGGAGGGGGATGAGTGGAAGACGGCGTTTAACACTCCAGAGGGGCATTATGAGAACCTTGTCATGCCATTCGGTCTGACTAATGCCCCGGCGGTGTTCCAACACTTTGTAAATGACATTTTTCGCCACCTGGTGGGACAGTTTGTGGTCATATATCTGGATGATATCTTAATTTACTCGCCGGATCTTGTGTCTCATCAGGAGCATGTTAGGCAGGTGTTACAGATCTTGCGGGATAATAAACTGTACGCCAAATGGGAAAAGTGTGTATTCGCCGTACAGGAACTCCAGTTTTTAGGCTTTCTGGTTTCAGCGTCCGGTTTTCGTATGGACCCTGGGAAAGTAAGGGCAGTTCTTGAGTGGGATCTGCTAGAGAATCTTAAGGCTCTACAACGTTTCCTGGGGTTTGCTAATTATTACCGGAAATTTATTCGTAATTTCTCGTCCATGGTTAAACCTCTCACAGACATGACAAAAAAGGGGACGGATTTTTCTAGGTGGTCTGACAAGGCTTGTCAAGCATTCTCCTCCTTGAAAAAATGCTTTGCCTCGGCACCCATACTTATTCAACCTGATGCGTCACAGCCATTCATTGTAGAGGTAGACGCTTCCGAGGTAGGGGTGGGAGCAGTATTGTCACAAGGTTCGTCCCCTGGTAAGTGGCATCCATGCGCATTTTTCTCTAAAAAACTGTCGTCCGCTGAGAGGAATTATGATGCCGGTAATAGGGAACTCTTGGCCATTAAGTTGGCTTTTGAGGAGTGGCGCCATTTTTTGGAGGGGCAGTCCATCCGGTCACTGTCATCACCGATCACAAGAACCTGCTATATCTGGAGTCTGCAAAACGTCTGAATCCCAGACAAGCTAGGTGGTCATTATTTTTTACCAGGTTTAATTTTGTCGTCACATATCGTCCTTGTTAGGCTACTTTCACATTTGCGCTCGGGCGACCTGCGCCTATCTGCGCACGGCCGCCGCTAAGCTCCACCCCCGGCCGCGCCTCCTCCCGGCGGCTCCGCCTATGGGCGCATGACGGCGCATGCGACCTGTGTACCCTATCTTTATCATTGGGTACGCAGGCCGTACGCAGTATGCGATTGACTGAGCATGCGTCCTTTTGACGCTGCGCCGAGCACACCAAAGCGCACAATGTTGCATTTTAGTGCGCTCGGCGCACCGTCAAAAAGGACGCATGCGCAGTCAATCGCATACTGCGCACGGCCTGCGTACCCAATGATAAAGATAGGGTACACAGGTCGCATGCGCCGTCATGCGCCCATAGGCGGAGCCGCCGGGAGGAGGCGCGGCCGGGGGCGGAGCTTAGTGGCAGCCGTGCGCAGATAGGCGCAGGTCGCCCGAGCGCAAATGTGAAAGTAGCCTTAGAACCCTCTTGTTAGATTTTGTTTCAGTTTGCTGGTCACATGACCTTTTTACCCTTTTTAGTCTGGCTCCGCCCTTCTGGCTTTGCTGGACTTCATTGTATTATCTACTCTTAAGCTAGCCGGGTGCTATTGGTGACATGGTTTGGTTGTCCTCTAAGAATCTGCGCTTGAGGATTCCGTCTAAGAAATTGGGTCCCAAGTTTGTAGGGCCCTTTAAGGTGCTTCAGGTTATTAACCAATCTGCTGTTAAGTTGGAGCTTCCTACCTCCTGGAAGATTAATCCGGTGTTTCATGTTTCTCTCTTGAAAAAAGCTGAGGTCTCAGATGGAGATGTCTCGGCTACTGTTCCCCTGGTGGTGGAGGACGGGCAATATGAGATTTCCCGCATCCTAAATTCTAGACGGTATAGAGGGAGTTTGCAGTACCTCGTCGCTTGGAAGGGTTATGGACCCGAGGATAACTCATGGGTGAGGGCGGATGATGTTTCTGCGTCTAGACTTGTTAGAGCGTTTCACAAGAGGTTTCCGGATAAGCCTAAGTCCTAGGGGATCCGGAGGATCCTCTTTGAAGGGAGGGTACTGTTAGAACCCTCTTGTTAGATTTCGTTTCAGTTTGCTGGTCACATGACATTTTTACCCTTTTTAGTCTGGCTCCGCCCTTCTGGCTTTGCTGGACTTCATTGTATTATCTACTCTTAAGCTAGCCGGGTGCTTAGGTGCCTTACTGTGTCAGTTTTGCTTGATCTTAGGATCTCTTAGTATTTGTTTTCTGTTTTATATTCCCTGCTACACTTTCTGTTAGGAGGTGTCCACCTTTTCACCCATTCCCTAGATCTTGTAGGGATTCCTCCCTCGCAACTATAGGTCTTCGTTCAGACTAGCTGAGGACTTTAGCGGGTCTGGTCGCAGGATCAGGTTCCCCGTTACATCGTAGGGATCCAGCTCAGTCCTATTGTAGGGACAGAATTCCCACCTTTCCTTAGTGCTTGTAGCAGATCATAACAGTAAATCCAGCACAAAGAAAAAAAAAAAATCTCTAAGGAAAGATTTTCTGTTTCATCATGGTTTCGGTTCAGGATTTGGTTCAACGCCTGCAGGGACTTTCTCTGGAAGTGGCTGAGATAAAGCAACACGTGAGTAGTTGTTCTGGAGCACATTTCCTGGAGCCAAAGGTACGTTTGCCTGATTTATTTTTTGGTGAACAAGATTTTTTTTCTTTTAAAAATGCTTGTTTGTTGTATTTCCGTTTGAGACCCAGATCCTCTGGTGATGAATCACAGCGCATAGGGTTCATAATGTCACTTTTGCGCAAAGAACCTCAGGACTGGGCCTTTTCTCTGCAGTCTAGTGATCCGTGCTTTAGATCAGTGGATAGTTTTTTTTCTGCTTTGGGGTTGTTGTATGACGATCCGGATCGTGTTTCATCAGCTGAGACAGAATTGAGACGTTTGAGACAGGGATCAGGTAATGTGGAAAAATATTGTACTCACTTCCGAAGGTGGTCCGCTCAGGTGGGCTGGAACGATTCAGCTTTGAAAAGTTTATTTCTTGCAGGGTTAAGTGAGAGGGTTAAAGATTTGCTGATTGCTTATCCCATACCTGGTAACTTGCAAGAGGCTATGCAATTAGCCATACAGGTGGATAGGAGACTGCGTGCAAGGGTTAATGAGAGTAAATCTGCCTTGTCAGCTCCAAGTTTGGAGAAGGAATGTACTGACATTGCAGAGCTGATGGAAATTGGAGCAATGGCACCTCACTCTCGAGAAAAAGAACGCAGATTTGCTGAAGGTTTGTGTTTCTATTGTGGTAAATCTGAGCATTTCATTAAGAACTGTGCGCTTCGAATGAATAAAGAGAGAAAAAAAAATTAGGTCAGTTTTGCCCGCATAGCTTGTTTAAACAATAAAGGTGTCTTTCTTTCTGCTACTACTGCTGTTGAGGAGGAATTAATGGAGTTTCGGGTATTTGTGGATTGTGGTTCAACTCTCAATGTGATTGATGGGAAATTTTTGGAAAAACTAACATTAAAACCCAAACTTCTGTCCTCCCCTATTAATGTGGTGTCTGTGGATGGTTTTCCCTTGAAAAATGTTACTCACCATATCTGTGAATTTCCTCTTACTATTAATGGTGTTCATCAAGAGAATTTGGATTTGGTAGTTTTGAATAATTTGCCCTCACCGGTGATTTTGGGGTTACCCTGGTTAAAATTGCACAATCCGGTACTGGATTGGTCTACCAATGAAATTAAGTCCTGGAGTCCCAATTGTTATGACAAGTGTTGTAACGGGCGTATTGCTGCTGTAGTTAAGGGGGAGTTACCTGTACCTATTCAGGATTTTTGGAAAGTTTTTTCTGATAAGGAATCACAGGTATTGCCTCCTCATAGAGATTATGATTGTGCAATTGAATTTGTCCCTGGAGCGACTCTTCCTAAAAGTCGTTTATTTAATTTGACTATTCCTGAGAGAAAGACTTTGGAGGAATACATACAGACAAGCTTGGCCGCCGGTCACATTAGGCCTTCCAAATCTCCTGTGGCGGTTGGATTTTTTTTTGTTAAAAAAAAGGACGGCGGTTTACGGCCTTGTCTAGACTTTCGTGAGATTAATAAGATTACTGTACGCAAACCTTACCCACTGCCATTGATTCCTGATTTGTTTAATCAGTTAGTGGGGGCCAAGTGGTTCTCGAAAATTGATCTTCGAGGGGCATACAATTTGCTGCGCATGAAGGAGGGGGATGAATGGAAGACTGCGTTTAACACTCCACTGGGTCATTTTGAGAATCTGGTCATGCCCTTTGGACTTTCCAGTGCTCCGGCATTTTTTCAGAATCTTATTAATGACATCCTTAGACCTTTGATCGGCAGAAATGTGGTTGTGTATTTGGATGACATTTTGATTTATTCATCAGATTTGGAGTCTCATTGGAGGAGTGTGTGTGAAGTATTACAGTTACTGAGTGATAATTCACTTTTTGCCAAACTAGAAAAATGTGAGTTCGCTGTACAGAGACTTAGTTTTTTGGGCTACATTGTCTCCAGTGAAGGTTTTGAGATGGACCCTGTGAAAGTGCAAGCTGTGCAGGATTGGCCTAGACCTATTGGTGTGAAATCAATACAGAGGTTTTTGGGGTTCGCCAATTATTATAGAAAATTCATAAAAAAATTTTCTTTGATTGCCAAACCTCTGACCGATCTCACCAGGAAAGGTGCTGATGCTGTTCAGTGGACTACTGAGGCCCTTGAGGCTTTTGTGTTGCTAAAGGAGAGGTTCAGCTCTGCTCCCATCCTTACGCAGCCTGATGTGACTAAACCATTTTTGGTTGAGGTTGATGCTTCTTCTGTGGGGTCGGCGCGGTGTTGTCTCAGGCAAAGACGGATGGAGTACATCCCTGTGCTTTTTTTTTCAAAGAAATTTTCTGAGTCTGAACTAAATTATGATATCGGTAATCGGGAATTGCTGGCAATTAAACTCGCATTTGAACACTGGCGTCATTTTTTGGAGGGAGCGGAATTTCCTATTCAAGTCTTCACCGATCATAAAAATCTGATCTACCTTGATGCTGCCAAACGCTTGAATGCCCGTCAGGCTAGGTGGGCACTGTTTTTCTCACGGTTTAATTTTACCGTTACTTACATCCCAGGTACTAAAAATGTTAAAGCTGATGCTTTGTCTCGCAGCTTTTCTCCTATGGTGGGTACTGAGGAGGAGGAGGAGAACATCTTGCAAGAGGGGGTTGTTATTGCTGTTTTGGACTCCGTGTTGGAAGATGAGATTCTTAAAGCACAGTAGAATGCCCCATCTAACACGCCGCATGGGAGGTTGTTTGTGCCTGGTACCCTGAGGAGAGATTTGTTTGTTGAATGTCATGACTCTCGGTTGGCAGGTCATCCTGGAATCTCTGAGACCAAGAGACTTGTGGTTCGCAGTTTTTGGTGGCCAGGATGGCAGAAGGAAGTCATTAAGTGGGTGCGTCAATGCACTGTGTGTGCTAGATCTAAGTCTTCTCATACTCCTGCTGCGGGGTTGCTTTGCCCTCTGGAGGTCCCTAGTGCACCTTGGACACATTTGGCTATGGACTTTATTACTGACCTTCCCCCCTCTGAGGGTTTCACTGTCATCTGGGTGGTCGTGGACCGTTTTAGCAAGATGTGTCACTTGGTTTCTTTCATCAAACTGCCCTGTGCTAAGACTCTCGCTAAGGCCTTTGTCAAGGAAATAGTCAAACTACATGGCGTTCCTACTGACATTGTTTCCGATAGGGGACCTCAGTTTGTGGCTCGTTTTTGGTGCGCCTTTTGTGACAGGTTGGGAGTTCATTTGTCGATTTCTTCCGGATATCATCCTGAGTCTAATGGCCAGACAGAAAGGAAAAACCAGGATGTTGAGCAGTTCTTGCGTTGTTTTGTGACTGATAATCAAGAGGGGTGGTCTGAGTTTCTGCCACTTGCTGAGTTTGCTCTTAACAATCATACATCTGCTTCTGCTGGTTGTTCGCCTTTTTTTGTTGTACTGGGAGACATCCGTCTTTTGGGTCATTTTCCAAGTTGGGATCGGCTGCACCTGAAGAGGAGAATTTTTCTGCTGTTTTGGAGAGAGTTTGGACTGATGTGCATGGTAATCTTCAGGAGGCTAACAAAGGATCCAAAGTGTATTTTGATAGAAAACGACAAGAGGTTTTGTTTGCTATTGGTGACATGGTTTGGTTGTCCTCTAAGAATCTGCGCTTGAGGATTCCGTCTAAGAAATTGGGTCCCAAGTTTGTAGGGCCCTTTAAGGTGATTCAGGTTATTAACCAATCTGCTGTTAAGTTGGAGCTTCCTACCTCCTGAAAGATTAATCCGGTGTTTCATGTTTCTCTCTTGAAAAAAGCTGAGGTCTCATATGGAGACGTCTCGGCTACTGTTCCCCTGGTGGTGGAGGACGGGCAATATGAGATTTCCCGCATCCTAAATTCTAGACGGTATAGAGGGAGTTTGCAGTACCTCGTCGCTTGGAAGGGTTATGGACCCGAGGATAACTCATGGGTGAGGGCGGATGATGTTTCTGCGTCTAGACTTGTTAGAGCGTTTCACAAGAGGTTTCCGGATAAGCCTAAGTCCTAGGGGATCCGGAGGATCCTCTTTGAAGGGAGGGTACTGTTAGAACCCTCTTGTTAGATTTTGTTTCAGTTTGCTGGTCACATGACCTTTTTACCCTTTTTAGTCTGGCTCCGCCCTTCTGGCTTTGCTGGACTTCATTGTATTATCTACTCTTAAGCTAGCCGGGTGCTTAGGTGCCTTATTTTGTCAGTTTTGCTTGATCTTAGGATCTCTTAGTATTTGTTTTCTGTTTTATATTCCCTGCTATACTTTCTGTTAGGAGGTGTCCACCTTTTCACCCAGTCCCTAGATCTTGTAGGGATTCCTCCCTCGCAACTATAGGTCTTCGTTCAGACTAGCTGAGGACTTTAGCGGGTCTGGTCGCAGGATCAGGTTCCCCGTTACATCGTAGGGATCCAGCTCAGTCCTATTGTAGGGACAGAATTCCCACCTTTCCTTAGTGCTTGTAGCAGATCATAACAGTCCTGGGTCAAAAAATGTAAAGGCGGATGCCTTATCTCGTAGTTTCCCTGGGGCCGGGAATACGGAGGACCCGGTTCCTATCCTTCAGGAGGGGGTGGTGGTGTCGGCAGTATGCTCTGAGCTTGAGGAGGAGGTATTGGAGGCTCAGGGGGATGCCCCTGTAGGACCTCCAGGGAGACTGTTTGTTCCAAATCAGTTGCGACAAAAGGTGATCGAGGCACACCATAATTCAGCTTTAGCAGGACACCCAGGGAGTAAAGCAACTGAGGATCTCCTCTCGCGTCGGTTTTGGTGGCCTAACTTACATAGGGAGGTGGTAACTTTTGTCGCGTCCTGCGAGGTTTGTGCGCGCTCTAAAACCCCACATACCCGTCCGTCTGGGACCCTCTTACCTTTGAAGATCCCGGAGCGTCCGTGGACTCATCTTTCTATGGACTTCATTACGGACCTCCCGCCATCTTCGGGTAAAACAGTCATACTCGTTGTAGTGGACAGGTTCAGCAAGATGGCACATTTTATCGCTCTTCCCGCTCTTCCTAATGCTAAAACTCTTGCGCAGGTGTTCATTGGGGAGATTGCAAGGCTTCATGGGGTACCCTCCGATGTGGTGTCGGATCGGGGGTCTCAGTTTGTGTCCAAATTCTGGAAGGCATTTTGTACACGGCGGGGGATGCAGTTGTCATTTTCATCGGCTTTTCATCCGCAGACCAATGGTCAGACAGAGCGTCTGAACCAGAGCTTGGAGACATATCTCCGGTGTTTTGTGTCAGAGAACCAGGAGGACTGGGCTTCTTTCTTGCCTCTGGCGGAGTTTGCTCTTAATAATAGGCGGAGCGAGTCCACTGGTAAGTCCCCGTTTTTTGGGGCATATGGTTTTCACCCCCAGTTTTGTACTTTCAATAGGGGGGGCTCTTCTGGGGTTCCTGAGGAGGAACGATTTTTGTCGTCACTTGCTTCAGTGTGGAGAGGAGTGCTGAATAATCTGAGTACTATGGGGAACCGATACAAACGTATGGCTGATAGGAGGAGAGTGTCTGGTCCGGACCTAAGTGTGAACGATCTGGTATGGTTGTCTGCCAAGAATATAAAACTTAAGGTTCCCTCCTGGAAACTGGGTCCCAGGTTCATCGGGCCATACAAGATCAGTTCTATAATTAATCCGGTGGCATTCTGTCTTGACCTCCCTCCTACATTTAAAATTCACAATGTGTTCCACAGATCGTTGCTTAAGAGGTATGTGGCGCCGGTGATACCTTCACCTTTACTTCCTCCTCCTGTGGTGATCAATGGTAACTTGGAGTTTCAGGTGTCGAGAATCATCGATTCACGTCTGAATCGCCGGTCCCTTCAGTACCTGGTTCATTGGAGGGGGTATGGTCCTGAGGAGAGGACGTGGGTTCCTGCGTCGGATATTAACGCAGACCGATTAATTCGGGCCTTCCACACTACTCACCCAGATAAACCCGGCCCTGAGGGTCCGGAGGCCCCTCGTAGAAGGGGGGGTACTGTCACGGGTGTGTCGCTACGAAGATCGTCGCTATTGCACAGCCTGACTTCTCACAGCTGAGTTTCTGGTGCTGGGTGTTTTTCAGCAGTGAGGGAGTTAATTCTCCCTCTCTCTGTGCTAGACGAGGCCAGCCTCGCCCAGCTGCAATTAAAGTTGCTGTAATGGGATTCCTTCAAATACCTGCCAGTCTGCTAGGGAAGTGTCGGTGAAAGCATTCCTGGCAGACAAACAGAGCGGCTTGTGGTATTTTGGAGTGAAGTGTACTTTGTGTGTGTTTTTTTCCCTTCCTCGCTTTATCATTTATCTCCTTACCCGTTGGTGTTCCCTCTGTTGTTGTGATGTAGTTTTGTATGCAAGGTGGTTGTTGATTTTCCCCTTGTACTGTCTCGTTCGTCTAGTACTGTGTGTGGGCTTATATTATCCCGTTCCCTGTTGTTGTGATCGGGGTCCTTCTCAGGACTAGATCACTGAGGTTCAGGGATCCTCAGGAGGTAGGTATTACGCTGGCGGCCTGGACCTCTGTACCTTTAACAGTTCCTCCAGGTAGAGGGATTAGTCAGGGCCCCAGCTTAGGGTCAGCTTAGGCCCCTAACCTCCGGTACGCAGAGACAGCGTGACAAGCATCATCCATGGGGCCCATCATATACTGGAGCATCATATGGGGTTTATTATTTATGGGGCATCATATAGGGTATGGAGCATCATATGGAGCACATATGGGGCCGATTCTGTATGGAGCATTATATGGAGCCCATTCTGTATGGAGCAATATATGGGGCCCATCACATACTGTATGGAGCTTTATATGCGACTCATTATACTGTATGGAGCAATATGTGGGGCTTATTCTACTCTATGGAGACCGTCCTATACTGTATGGCACATTATATGGGGATCATCATATACTGTAGCATTATGTGCAGCTCATCACATACTGTATGGAACATTATATGAGACCAATTATTCTGTATGGAGCAATATATGGGGCTCATTATTCTGTATGGCACCCTATGTGGTGGCCATAATACTGTATGGATGAATATACTGTCCGGTTTTTGACCTATTGTAGAATTTAAAACAGATATCAGTCATGTAATGTAATAAGTGAAGTATTTGTCATTGTACTATACCTATATTTCTCTGCCGTATCGGAGCATCATGAATTATGTTATATGTTAAAGGGGCCCACTGACACTCTTTCGCCCGGGGCACACGAAAACCTGGAGCCAGCCCTACCCCCCCCAACTTTAGCCAAATAACCCCCAGTTTTCAATGCGTAACTATTATTATAAAGTAAATTAAGATTGATTAAGAATTGATGTCGTTGGTATTGAAATGTAATTCACCGCACACTCAAATTCAGTATTTTGCATAAATTGTGTAAATTTATTAACATCCAATCCAACAAATTTGTGCCGAAATAAAGAACATACAGTATATATACCCGACGTTTCGATCCTCCTGGATCTTAATTATGGGGTACTAAAAATAAAAGAAAAGAAAAAAAATTTTTAAGACATACATGTATATATAAAAGCATAATTGTGGACTAAAGGGAAGGGGAAAAAATAAGTAGCAAACAATATGAGTATAATATAGGGATCCAGATATACAAGAAGCATGAGAAGTGCAACATACATCCTATTGTAGAATATTGTAGTATAGGATAAGAAAAAATGCAATCTCTTCATGATATAAAGTGCTAAAGTATAGTGATATTACAACAATTTGCAGCATAGTTGTCATCATCATATGGTTCGTAAATTTATCACAAGATATGTTATGTGAGAAAGCGCTCCATTGAACTGTTCCATGTACTAAATTGTCCCCGATTAAGAGAAAGAACAAGAGATCTTTCCTTAATAACTGTAGTGTCATACGTGAGGCACATAGGGAGTGAAATATATCGGGCCCCTTAAGAAGTCCCAAGGTACTAAAGGTAACGACAAACATAATTAGAGGAGGAAGGTAGCAGTATAGGTATATAAGGTCTAAAGTGTACCTGCAGTATGACTTAGAGTAGGGCTGAAATGGCCATCAGTAGAAAAAGTCCCGATCTGTTGTATAAAGTATGATGGAATCTACAAGTGTCTGGAAGGGAATTATAAGTATACATGCGTGCTAACTGCTAATAAATACCTGGGAGGTGCTGAGGATATATGGTGGCACTCCCGCGCCTTGTCCTTAGGCTGGATGTGGAGGTGTGTGGGGAGAAGTGGCACCGGAGTTTTATATCCAGCGCTGTGTACCGCAGGAGTGGAAGTGCGTCATCCGGACCGGAAGTGACTCGGCGCTGGATAGTAATGCCTGATTGCGCATGCCTGGGGGCCATGACACCTGTTGTTAAGTTGTCATGGTAAAAAGGGTGTGTTGAACACAGGGAATAAAGCGATAGGTTCACAGCCTTGGCGTTTATTTTGTTATTACAATGAAGGGGGCGTTTTGTCATAACAATGAAGGGGGCGTTTTGTCATAAGGGACTAAAGCAAATTAAAAACAAGCAGAGCACAGGGTACAAAGCGCCAGACTCTGGAAAATATAGTCATAGGTTAATGGGAAGAAATGGTAAATACAAGGTGATATAAATATCATGTTCATAGAGAGGTAATTATATGGAAATATGTAAAAAATGAAAAAATGGGGGGAAATCAATAAAAATTATAGAAAAAAATAAAGGAAAAAATAAAAATAAATGAAAATAAAGAAATAATGATGGAAAAAACTGATAATGAAAAAACTGGGGAGACAATGATAAAAAATGAAGAAAAATTGGAAAAAACAAATGTAATAGAAGTAATAAAAATAAAAAATAATAAAAAAAAATGAAAAATAAGCATTAAAAAATAAAATAAAAATGAAATAATGGAGAAAATTGAAAAATAAAAATAAAAAAGGAAGAAAAATAAAATAAAAAATAAAAATAAAAATTAGCAATAGAGTGGGCAGTCAGCGGGTCTGAAAGTTAAAGGGAATCTGTCATCCTAAATTGGCGGGATATTTAAATGATGGCAGTCAGGTCAGATGGGCGGTGTTTTGGGTACTTGCCTTAACATGTTGTTCGCCGCTGTCTCCATTATTTCTGGGAATTGTAGTTGTTGCCCTCAATTTAACGCACCTGCGCATTGCAATCTTGAATTGCGCACGCGCAGTATGCTTTGCCCGCAGATTGCAATGCGCAGGCGCGTTATATGGAGGGCAATGACTACAATTCCCAGAAATAATGGAGACAGCGGCGAGCAACATGTTAAGGCAAGTACCCAAAACACCGCCCATCTGACCTGACTGCCATCATTTAAATATCCCGCCTATTTAGGGTGACAGATTCCCTTTAATGAACATGATTAGTAATGATTATGGAAGCCAGTTGATCTCCCTGTTGAGACCCTTGGGAGATAGGGTGTCTAATTTGTGGATCCAATATGTTTCCCTAAGTTTCAGTAGTCTAATATGATTTCCAGCTCTCCATGGTTTGGGTACCTGCTCAATAACCTGGTATTTCAATTGAGCCACAGAATGTTTGTGTTTAATGAAATGGTCAGGAATGGGTAACCAGGTTTTGCCACACGTAACGATCCTGTCCTTGACGTGCTGTGTTGTCTCACCCACGTACAGAAGGCTGCAGGGCACTTAATGACATAAACCACAAAATTAGAATCACAAGTGTGGAATCCGTGAATGGGGAATGATTTTCCTGTACGTGGGTGAGTGACAGTGTCAGATTTAATGATATTAGAGCAGGAGGCACAGCTAAGGCAGGGGAAGGTGCCCTGTCTGTGTGTGGTAAGGTAGCGTTGTGAAGAAGTGGGGCGTTTACAACCCAAGTCTACTTGTACCAACTTGTCTCTAATATTCGGAGCTCTCCTACTGCACATTATAGCTTGTGTAGCAAATGCCTCAATATTCGGAAATGCTCTGGATAGCAGTGGCCAATGTTTACGGATGATGAAGTGAATTTTTGGCATCAAGGGGTGATGGGTGTGAACAAATGGAACCCTGTTTTTCATAGGAATTGGTACATTGGGGGCGGTGGATCTAAGATTCGTGTTTTCTCTTGCTCCAGAAGTCTTGTTGGATAATTTCTTTCTCTGAACTTAAGTGACATATCATCCAATCGGATGGAAATGGTGTTGGTGACTATTCTGGACACACGTGTGAATTGCGACCTTGGCAAACTATTCTTGGTAGATTTGGGGTGACTGTTGTGAATGTGCTAGAAATGAATTCTGAGCAGAAGCTCCCTCTGGTGGTTACAAACAGTACTGAACTATCCAATGAAGATTGTGAAGATTGGCGATCAGGTGTTACTGACTGGTCTTATATAAGGGAGGTTCCCTCCTATCAGGGTTGCCGGTGATCAATTGTTCTGGTCTCATCTTTGATTCCTGTTCACTTTGTAGCTTGCTGTTTCGTGCCTGCATCTTCTGCTAACAGATAAGACATTTTCTTCTTTTAGTTTTTTGTGCTTGCTTTTTGCATTTTGTCCTGCACTTCTGTGGGGGTTTGCCGGGTCCCCTTTGGGGCTTGTGCTCCTCTCAGTTTAGTTCAGCCACTGTTGTTTGTTCATTTGCCAGTTTTTTCAGTGGTTGCTGTTAGTTTTTGTTACACCAGAGAACTAATTTAGGTGTGTAGAGGTCGTGTGATCTCAGGTGTTTTTGTAATTAGTAGAGTTGGTACTTTTCAGGGTTTTTTGGGATTGCAGTAAGTGTCCTTCCTATCCTTTTCTATTTAGGAAGTTTGGGCCCCAACGTTTGCTCATACTATTTTCTGTCTGTGTCAGTATTTCCTCTTGTCTAACGCCATTACATGTTTGGGGGCTTTCTATGTTCTTTGGGGATCTGCTCCGGGGCAGATAGCTTTCCTCTTTCTATCTTTACGTGTAGTTAGCTTCTCAGGCTGTGACGAGGCGTCTAGGACCAACGTAGGTACGCTCCACGGCTGCCTTTAGTTGTGGTTCTTAGTCAGGGTACTGCAATCCCATAGATTCCAACCTCTCTGGTGTATTTCATTTTTTGCCTGCTCTCCTCAGCTACCAAATCATAACAGTATCACCGGCCCAAACTGAAAATTATATGGTACTCACAGAAGGGAAAAATATTGTGGAAAGAAAAAAGTTGTCAGAGTTGTCAGAGATTTTTTTTTTTTTCTGTTTGTTGCATTTTTTTTTCCCTCTGTATCTCTGGGTGCTGAGGAGGATTTTTTTTTCTCTCAATGGAGTTTGCACAGTTGTCTGGCCGTGTGGATCAGCTTGCCACTGAAGTTCGGAGTATTACTACCTATCTTGCAGGGTTGCCGGTTGTGGAACCTAGGATTCCCATGCCAGATTTGTTTTTAGGGGATCGAGCTAAATTTCTGAATTTCAAAAATAACTGTAAGCTTTTTTTTGCCTTGAAATCTAAGTCCTCAGGGAACGCAGCACAGCAGGTTCAAATTGTCATCTCTCTCCTGCGCGGCGATCCTCAGGATTGGGCTTTTTCCCTGACATCTGGGGATCCTGTTTTGAGTAATGTTGATGCATTTTTTCAGGCTCTGGAGTTATTTTACGATGAGCCTAATGTCACTGATCAAGCTGAAAAAGCCTTGTTGGCATTAAATCAGGGGCTTGAGGACGCTGAGTTATACTGTCAGAGATTCCGTAGGTGGGCAGTCCTGACCAAATGGAATGACGATGCTTTGGCAGCCCTTTTTCGGAAGGGTCTGTCAGAGAATGTAAAGGATGTTATGGTGGGATTCCCTGTCCCCTCTGGTCTCAATGATTCTATGTCATTAGCGATTCAAATTGACAGACGTTTGCATGAGTGTAGAGGTATGCGTTTAATAGTGTTGCCTTGTGAACCAGCTTCTGAACCCATGCAGTGTGATAGAGTGGCTTCTGGGGCACAGCGTCATGAGTTTCGAAAACGCAATGGGTTATGTTTCTACTGTGGTGATGCCTCTCATGCTATTTCAGTCTGCCCTAAGCGGGGAAGACGTTTTGCACGCTCAGTTGTCTTGGGTAGTGTTCAGACTAAATTTCTGTTGACTGTTACCCTGATTTGCTCCCTGTCCACATTTTCTGCTCAGGCTTTCGTTGATTCGGGAGCAGCTATTAACCTGATGGATTTTGATTTTGCTAAACGTTGTGGGTTTCCCTTGATACCCCTACGGAAGTCTATTCCCCTACTGGGGATCGATTCTACCCCTTTGGCTGAGAATAAACCTCAGTTCTCTACTCAGGTGATAATGAGGGTTGAACCTGATCATCAGGAGAGTTGCAAATTTTTGGTGCTGTATAATCTGCATGACATTATCGTACTGGGTTTCCCTTGGTTACAGTCTCATAATCCTGTTTTGGATTGGAAATCTGTATCTGTAACCAGTTGGGGCTGCAAATGTGTTAATACCAACACTCCTGTTTTTTCTGCCTCCCCCCAGGCTCAGGATGTTCCTGACTTTTTGACTGATTTTTCTGATGTGTTTAGCGAAAGTAAATCTGCATCCTTGCCCCCCCATAGGAGCTATGACTGCGCTATTGAATTAGTGCCTGGTAGTAAATTCCCTAAAGGTCGCCTTTTTAACTTGTCTGTACCTGAACATGACGCTATGCGGTCTTATATCAAGGAGTCATTGGAGAAGGGTCATATCAGACCATCCTCTTCACCCTTGGGTGCTGGTTTTTTCTATGTGGCCAAAAAGGATGGTTCATTAAGGCCGTGTATTGATTATCGTCTCTTGAACAATATCACTGTGAAATATCAATATCCGTTACCCTTGATTTCTGACCTGTTTTCCAGGGTGAAAAGTGCTACTTGGTTTACCAAGCTTGACCTCAGGGGGCATATAACCTTATTCGCATTAAGCACGGGGATGAATGGAAGACGGCATTTAATACCCCAGAGGGGCATTTTGAGTACCTAGTGATGCCCTTTGGGCTCACTAATGCTCCTTCTGTCTTCCAGTCCTTCATGAATGACATTTTCAGGGATTTTGTGGATAAATTTCTGATTGTTTATTTGGATGATATCTTGATTTTTTCCAATGACTGGGACTCTCATGTGAAACAAGTTCGGACTGTGTTCCAGATTTTGAGAGAGAATGCTCTGTATGTGAAGGGATCAAAGTGTCTTTTTGGCATACAGAGGATCTCATTTCTGGGATTCATTTTGTCCCCATCTGTTATTGAAATGGACCTGGTCAAGGTTCAGGCCATCTGTGATTGGGTTCAACCTACTTCATTAAAGGCTCTTCAAAGATTCTTGGGTTTTGCCAATTTTTATTGTAAATTTATTGGTAATTTCTCGGTTATTGTTAAACCATTGACTGATTTGACCAAAAGGGTTCTGATGTGGTGAATTGGCCTCCTGAGGCAGTCTCTGCGTTTCAGGAACTTAAGCAGAGATTCACTTCTGCTCCTGTTCTACGGCAGCCTGATGTTTCTCTGCCATTTCAGGTGGAGGTTGATGCCTCTGAAATTGAGGCAGGTGCCATTTTGTCCCAAAGAGATCCAGAGACCTCTAAAAGTAACCCTTGTGCCTTTTTCTCTCGAAAATTTTCTCCAACTGAACGTAATTATGACGTGGGTAATCGGGAGTAATTGGCCATGAAGTGGGCTTTTGAAGAGTGGAGACATTGGCTGGAGGGAGCCAAACATCAGGTGGTGGTCCTCACGGACCATAAGAATCTGGTTTATCTGGAATCAGCCAAGCGACTTAATCCTAGACAGGCCAGGTGGGCCTTGTTTTTCACACGTTTTAATTTTGTGGTTTCCTTTCTTCCTGGCACTAAGAATGTTAAGGCGGATGCCCTCTCGAGGAGTTTCCTTGCGGACTCTCCTTAGTTATCTGATCCTGCTGTTATTTTGAAAGAGGGTGTAGTTCTTTCCGCCATCTCTCCCAATTTGAGACTGGCTCTGGAAGGGTGTCAGGAGGATAAACCCGAGCGCTGCCCTATTGGGAAATTGTTTGTCCCAGACCGGTGGAAAAAGAGTGTGATATCTGAGATTCCTTGTTCCGTGTTGGCCGGTCATCCCGGAATTTTTGGTACCAGAAACTTGGTTAGTCGGTCCTTTTGGTGGCCTACCTTGTCTCGTGATGTCAGGGAATTTGTGCAGTCCTGTGGGACTTGCTCTCGCTCCAAGCCTTGCTCTCGCTCTAGTGGTTTGTTGATGCCATTGCCCGTGCCCAAGAGACCATGGACCCATATCTCTATGGATTTCATTTCCGACCTCCCTGTTTCTCAGAGAATGACCTTTATCTGGGTGATTTGTGATAGGTTTTCCAAGATGATACATCTTGTGCCATTACCTAAGTTGCCTTCCTCCTCTGAATTGGTGCCTTTGTTCCTTCAGCACGTGGTTCCGTTACACGGCATTCCTGAGAACATTGTGTCTGACAGAGGAGTCCAGTTTGTTTCCAGATTTTGGAGGACTTTTTGTTCTAAACTTGGTGTTCAATTGTCTTTCTCCTCGGCTTTTCATCCTCAGACCAATGGACAAACTGAGAGAACAAACCAGACATTGGAGACTTATCTAAGATGCTTTGTGTCTGCTGATCTGGATGACTGGGTCTCTTTTTGCCTTTGGCTGAGTTTGCTCTTAATAATAGGGCTATCTCTGCCACTTTGATGTCTCCATTTTTCTGCAATTTTGGGTTTCACCCTTGATTTTCTTCAGGACAGACGGAGGCTTCTGTCTGTCTAGGTGTTGACTCTGTTGTGGAGCGTATGCAGCAGATTTGGGACCAGGTAGTGGAGAGGTTGTCCCTCTCTCAGGAGAGGGCCCAGCGGTTTGCCAACCGGCATAGGACTGATGGTCCTCGGTTTAAAGTGGGGGACTTGGTCTGGTTGTTCTCAAGAAATATCCCTATGAGAGTTGCATCTCCTAAGTTTAAGCCTAGGTTCATTGGACCTTATAAGATCGAGATTCTTAATCCTGTTTCCTTTCGTTTACTTCTTCCAGGGACATTTAAGATCCATAACGTGTTCCACAAGTCCTTATTGAAGAGGTTTGTCGAGCCAGTGGTTCCTATGGCTGTGCCTCCTGACCTTGTTTTGGTTGAGGGTAGTGTTGAGCGATACTGCTCGATATCTAAAAATATCTGATCGGAATGGTATCGCCGATATCACTAAATATCGGCGATATCCGATTCCGATACCGGAAGTCCCATGTAAGTCTATGGGAACAAAATATCGCAACTAAAAAAACACTTTCTTTCCTTGTAAACACAAAATATACACACTTAGAATACATATATATATATATATATATATATATATATACATGTCATTGTGACATATATATATATATACATATATTTATAGTTTATTCACTTCTACATAGTAAAATAGCCTCTGATTCAATTGCCGGGTAAAGCCGGCATTTGTGAAAAGACAGAAGCACCCGAGGGTCCAGTCGCCACAGAGATGTTGCATCTCACCCAGCGGTGTGACAACTTACTCTCAGGTAAGGAGGAAACACCCCATTGACTCCAGCCACTGCATTCAACAGTACACTATGCCAGCTGAGTGTAGGCGGACCCAATGGGATGGTCTAGCTCAGGCTGGTTAGAACAGGGTGTAGCTAGTTGGATGGGAGGGGTTGAGGCAGCCTTATGCTGCATGTCTTTGTAGTAAGAATTGTTTCCTTTTCCTGCTTTCTTACTACGTCGCATACTCCACTCTGCTACATCACTCTGCACCATTGCTCTATCTCACATCTATCTGCCCTGGAAGGATACCGTCTTACCTGTAGAAGACTTATCACCTAGCTGCACTACACCATCCCTGCCAGAGGACCTGCACAGCAGCGCTGTTCACCCTGACCAGGTACTACAGGTGGCGTCACGACAAACTACACAAACATTCTATCATCCCCTGGAAATATCCCACATTCCAGTGAGCGACCAGGGCACGGACATAGCTGTGCTACCCGTCACATCCCCCATAGAAGTCGACGGGCTTGGTGCCGAGTACCCCCAAAACCTGTGGCTCTGTGCGACTCAACTTTGGCGTCACGAACAGGATTCAGAAGCTCGCTATAAGCGAGTCCTGTGTGCCTTAATTTTTTTTTTTTTGCTTGAGAATTGCAAAAATCATCATAGACTGTATTTGCCATTTTTCCGTCATATCTGCGCCACGAGGCACAGGTGAAGAATAAGGGTGTGCTCTCATGGGCGTACACTCACTCCGTGGCGCGAAAACGATGTCCGCACACTCTAAATGTTACTGCAATGTAAGATCGTGCCCCACAGCTCTGGAGTTCCGCCTCCTCATCCTCCTCAGTGGGCGTAAACGAACGCGAAGGTCCCGCCTCCCTACAAAAGATGTCGCCTCTCCTGATGCTAATGACACATGTGACTTGGCAGAGATGGCGAATGGACGTGAGGAGAAGTGGGAAGGGATGGAGGAGTCAGAGCTCTCCCCCCATTGAAGCAACCCGATCGCCACGGAGCCACCGTTTGGCACCCGGCCTGGAAACCCTCCTACTCTGGAAGAAGCGGAGGATACCCTGAGAGACCTGGCCCGGCACCGGGAGAAGGTCGCCAGGATGGAAGCGAGCTGGCGGGCCCTAAAACTACAATTGGAGCGGCGCCAATCCCTCTTACCCCCTGAAGTGTCTGTACCGGAAGGTGAGGCACCCGTTCCAGTAGAGGAGGCCGTGCGGGCATCCCAGCCTTTGCAATCTGAACCGGTTGCCAGTATCTCAGTGGAGGCACCCGTTCCAGTACAGGAGGCCGTGCGGGCATCCCAGCCCTTGCAATCTGAACCGGTTGCCAGTATCTCAGTGGAGGCACCCGTTCCAGTACAGGAGGCCGTGCGGGCATCCCAGCCCTTGCAATCTGAACCGGTTGCCAGTATCACAGTGGAGGCACCCGTTCCTGCAGAAAACGCCGCACCAGCACCCCAGATCCAGCTGTCTGCCCCCGTCGCTGAGGCAGAAGAAGCGACACCCGTCCTCATGGAGGAGGCCGCGCAGGCACCAGAGTCTACCTGCCTGTACCGGAGCCCCGACCGTCATCTGTTCCAGAGCCGGCTGCTTCCGCCGCAGGTGAGCGCCGCCAGGACTGGCGGGCGCCAGGAGAGCTGCCGCAAACCGTACATCATAAGCTGGCGTTTGATGGTGGAGACATGGAGATGCTGGTGGAGGAGAATTACAACCGGCGTCAGGAGGAAGAGTGGAGACGTCGGGAGCGGAAGCAGAGCGACAAAGGGAGCAGCGAGAATCCCAAAAGCTTCGGCAACGTCAGCAGGACAAGGACCTGGCAGAGAAGGCACGTATGAGAAGGGATAAAGGAACGCTGAGGGAGCCGCGGCGTAAGGGTGCAGTACGGAACTTTAAGTTAAAAGGTGGTTGGGGCTTCATCCAGGAGCCTGGACTTTATTTAGAAGTTTTTGTAACCCGGCGGGACGTGGAGGCTCACCTCCCAGAAGGACACCCGGGAGGGACCTGTTGCCAGGAGACTTGGTGACTTACACCCAACACTGGGGTTACAATGGATGGTACGCCCTAAATGTTACCAGGTGCGACCCCCACTCCCCAGAGTGTCAGGAAACTGACAGACCCTACGAGCCTTCAGCCTCCCCCAACCAGTCCTCTGCACAAGTGCCCACCTCAAGCCGTAAATCTCCCCAGCCTCCTTCAGTGGTCTCCTCAGCAGCCCCAGCTATGGACATGATAATGATAGCTGGCCCGTTCCTGGGGCCTGTTAGGCCCCCTGGGGTTCGTTCAGTCCGGGACATAGGGGTCCAGACCCGGAGGGAGATGAAAGAGGTGGCCACACAGACCCAGATAGCGGGTCACGACGTCACTGTACAGGCCACACGACGTCATCAGGTGTGGGTGGACCCTCCTGTCACGGATGTTTGGCAAGCTCCAGAAGAGTACCAGGTGGTACCTGGAAGAGGCCAGCCAAAGAAGTCTAAATAACCCGGACAGGGTCTCTGTATGTAAATAGTTAAATTATTGATGTACCCAGACGGGTGAATGTTCATAAAAAGAAGTTTATTGTTGCCTTAATATACCCAGGTTGGGTAATGGTTTGATGTACCCGGACGGGTGAATGTTCAGAAGAACAAGTTTATTGTTGCCTTAATATACCCAGGTTGGGTAATGGTGTTTCACTGTAATGAAAATGTTGAACTTTGAAGCCATGAACTGTACTGGCTCACAAACTTTTCTGTAAATAGTTGGCACTTCGGTGCTCCATCTTGGTTTTACAAAAAACTTTACTGTGCACTATTTTCAACTACCTCAGAAACTAAAAACCCGTTTGGTGTGGCCGAAAGTGAGGTCTGCTCAAGGAAAGTCTTGCAGCCCACCCAAGACCACAGTTGGAGGTTTGGAGCGGGTCCTCCACAAGCACAAGTAAAGGACACTGTGAAGTTACCCCGGTGGGGGTAGTCCTAAGAAGTCTCCACGAACTTCGGCACTAATGCTATTTGCACTTTTGTTGAATATGTATTTATTAACACACATGTATAACACATATCAAGGGTATGAACAGTAACAAAACATGTCACATAATATAAGCCATTTGCACTTTTGTAATGTTATTATTAAAAATTTTATTATGCAACGTTTAACTTGAAGTGTTTCCTGCTTTCTTACTACGTCGCATAGTCCACTCTGCTACATCACTTTGCACCATTGCTCTATCTCACATCTATCTGCCCTGGAAAGATAGCGTGTTACCTGTAGAAGACTTTTCACCTACCTGCACTACACCATCCCTTCCAGAGGACCTGCACAGCAGCGCTGGACACCCTGACCAGGTACTACAGGTGGCGTCACGACAAACTACACGAACATTCTATCATCCCCTGGAAATATCCCACATTCCAGTGATCGCCCAGGTCACGGACCGAGCTGTGCTACTCGTGACATCCCCCATAGAAGTCGACGTGATCGGTGCGGAGTACCCCCAAAACCCCTGTCTCTGTGCGACTCAACTTCCCTCACTGTGCTGGCACTTTACATTTACAAATGCCTCTGTTTTTTTTTTTTGGGGGGTGGGGAACATTCAGACTTTTGCTATGGGGCCCCATGATTTATATGTACGCCCCTGCTGCTGAGGCATGGTATTTAAGGCTGTTAAGGAGCCAACATACATGGACCTTGCCAGCAGCGTCGGACTGGAGTACCTTGGGCCCACCAGAGAAAATATATTCTTGCGGCCCAACATCATACTTCCCAACCTTTGAATAAGGGAAAGAGGGACAAAGGCTGTGGCACGCTGTGCATGCTGCAGAAAATTTTAGGCCATGCCACGTTGCACCACAGACTGTCCAGGAGTTGGTGGATGCTTTAGTCCAGGTGTGAGAGGAGATCCCTCACGAGACCATCCGTCGCGCTCATCAGGAGCATGGCCAGAAGTTGTAGGGAGGTCATACAGCATACCTCCCAAATTTGGAAGACAGGAAAGAGGATTAAAGGCTGCGGCACGTGTTGCGCGCCGCTGAAAATTTTAGGCCACGCCCCGACAACACCTATTTCACAGCTAATCACACCCATATCCTTGCCCCAAGCGTAACCATTTAGCACTGCTGATCACACTGACTGGTAATGAGGGCACAGTGGCTGGTACTGAGGAAAAGAAAGAAAGAGCAGCGAGAGAGAAAGAACAAACAGAGAAAGAAAGAGAGGAAAGAAAAGAGAGAAAGAAAGAACAGAGAGAAAAAAGAACAGAGAGCGAGAAGGAAAGAACAGAGAGCGAGAAAGAAAGACTAGAGAGAGAGCCATAGGCGTAGCTAGGGTTTTGGTTTAGTGGGGCAAAACTTCTGAGTGGGCCCATCATCAGAGAACCTCAGCAAATGACCGTGCTGTTGGCCAAAATAATCTATATATAAAAAGACCAATATTGATATTACCGCCATATGGTCTGTGTTAAATAATACCAGTCCTACAGAACATATAGATTACAGCACAGGTACAGATAATGACTTACCGCTGATGTTCTTTCTAATGGAATTGTTCACTTTTCATGTCTTTTCCATCTGGCCCACACCGACATGACGACTTCTCCAGCCAGGACTCGACTGCACCCCCATTAAAAAAAAAATTAAAAAAAAACTCACCTCCCGGCTCCTGTGCTGCTCACTGTTCTCCCTCTCAGCGTCTGACAGCGGGCGCCGGCAGGTGATGTTATTGTGCCCGCTGTAATACGCTGAGAGGGGGATTATGGGAGAGAAGGAGCGCTCGCTCCTTCTCTCTCCATGCGGTCAGCTTTATCGGCTGGATGCCGATACAGCTGACCCTCCGATGACGGGTGGGGGGCCCACTGCTGGCACCGGGCCCCCCCAACGCCTGTTCAGGCCCCATAGCTTCCGGGCGGCAGAGCAGGGAGAGCGATTCTCCCTGCTCTGCCGCAGAATGTAACTGTATCGTAGCTCCGGGTGGGCCCCCTCAGAGCGCGGGCCCCGGGGCCACCGGCCCCTCTGCCCCGCGACCTATCCTTTCAAATCAGGGCCCACCACGCAGGAGCTGGGGCCCACCGTAGGTTTCTCCGGTGTCCCGGTGCCTCAGTCCGACCCTGCTTGCCAGCCTGATAATACCAGGCCACAGCAGTCTGCTTAGCTTGGCTGGTTAACAAAAATAGGGGATCCCCTTGAAAAAAAAACTGCGAAGGGGTCCCCCTATTTTTGTTAACCAGCCAAGTAAAATGCAGACTGCTGCGGCCTGGTATTAAAAGACTGTCAAGGCCCATGGATTTTGGCCCTCAACAGCCTGATAATACCAGGCTACAGCAGCCCCACATTTGGCGCATCAAAAGATGTGCCAATTGTGGCACTTTACCCGGCTCTTCCCAGTGCCCTGTAGCGGTGGCAAGTGGGGTAATAAGGGGTTAATGTCACCGTTGATTGCACGGTGAGAATAAGCCCGGTTAATAATGGAGAGGTGTCAATAAGACACCGATCCATTATTAATCCCAAAGTTTTTAAATGTATAAAAAAAAGACACAGCAAGAAAAAAGTATTTTAATGAAATAAAAGAGACAACACAGTTTTCATTTCTTTTATTATACTCTCATTCCTGCGACGCCATCGATCTCCTGTAAAAAATGAAAAAAAACAAACCAACAGTATACCACCTGTCCGACGCAGTCCATAGTAACGAGGGTCCCACGACGATCCAGCTCTGCTACATCGCAATGACAGGCAGAGCTTGTCATCTCGACGCAGCACAGCTGATTACCTGCTTCCCCGGCGGTGACGTCATCGGACTGACTGCTTTACGGCCGGGATTACCCAGCAGTCACTGCAGTTATCGCGAGAAACTGCATGTGACCGCCGGGGAAAGATGATGGCGGCCATCAAGCAGTCCAGCCCGTGACCGCCGGAGATCTTCTGCCAGGTAAGTGCCGCTGACTCCTGACAGACCCGACCGACGGACACTGACAGTGACAGTGACAAATCCGATTCCGGTATCCGATAAGACGAAAATATCGGAACTAAGTATCGAAAGTCCGATAGAGCTAATATCGGCCGATACCCGATACTTGAGGTATCGTATCGCTCAACACTAGTTGAGGGCAATCTGGAGTATGTGGTTGAGAAAATATTAAATTCTCGTTTTTCTAGACGGAAACTCCAGTATTTGGTTAAGTGGAGAGGTTATGGTCAGGAGGACAATTCTTGGGTGTTTGCTTCGGACAGCCATGCTAGGAGACTCATCCGTGCGTATCACAGAGCTCATCCTGACCGACCTGGTTGCTCAAATGAGGGTTCGGTGACCCCTCCTCAAGGGGGGGTACTGTTGTGAATGTGCTAGAAATGAATTCTGAGCAGAAGCTCCCTCTGGTGGTTACAAACAGTACTGAACTATCCAATGAAGATTGTGAAGATTGGCGATCAGGTGTTACTGACTGGTCTTATATAAGGGAGGTTCCCTCCCATCAGGGTTGCCGGTGATCAATTGTTCTGGTCTCATCTTTGATTCCTGTTCACTTTGTAGCTTGCTGTTTCGTGCCTGCATCTTCTGCTAACAGATAAGACATTTTCTTCTTTTAGTTTTTTGTGCTTGCTTTTTGCATTTTGTCCTGCACTTCTGTGGGGGTCTGCCGGGTCCCCTTCGGGGGCTTGTGCTCCTCTCAGTTTAGTTCAGCCACTGTTGTTTGTTCATTTGCCTTCTCCAGTTTTTTCAGTGGTTGCTGTTTAGTTTTTGTTACACCAGAGAACTAATTTAGGTGGTAGAAGTCGTGTGATCTCAGGTGTTTTTGTAATTAGTAGAGTTGGTACTTTTTAGGGTTTTTTGGGATTGCAGTAAGTGTCCTTCCTATCCTTTTCTATTTAGGAAGTTTGGGCCCCAACGTTTGCTCATATTATTTTCTGTCTGTGTCAGTATTTCCTCTTGTCTAACCGCCATTACATGTTTGGGGGCTTTCTATGTTCTTTGGGGATCTGCTCCGGGGCAGATAGCATTCCTCTTTCTATCTTTAGGTGTAGTTAGCTTCTCAGGCTGTGACGAGGCGTCTAGGACCAACGTAGGTACGTTCCACGGCTGCCTTTAGTTGTGGTGGTTAGTCAGGGTACTGCAATCCCATAGATTCCAACCTCTCTGGTGTATTTCCTTTTTTGCCTGCTCTCCTCAGCTACCAAATCATAACAGGTGACTACTAGAGTAGTGTAAAAGACTGTTACAGTCAGTAGGCTTAGTATAGAGATCTGTAGTAAGATTTCCCTGAGAGTCCTTCTGTACCAGGGTATCTAGGAATGGAACGCAACTGGTATCAAAGTGAAGCGTGAATTGCAGGTCTGGATCTATGGAGTTCAGGTATGCATGAAAAAAACTTAAAGATTCTACGGAGCCTGTCCAGATAAAGAAGATATCATCAATGTAGCTATGATAGCCTCTAACTGATTGTTGAAAGGCCTCGACCGGAAAATAAATTTTCTTCGAAATTGTTCATAAAGGCGTTTGCATATGCCGTTGCGACGTTTGAGCCAATCGCAGTCCCGCGCAATTGATTATAGAAAGTGTCTTCAAACAGAAAAAAGTTTTCATGTAAAATCAGTGTAAGGAGGTCTAAGTAGAATTGGATCACGGTATCGGATATGTTAGAAGTCTCCAATAGGCACCTGGTGGCTTTTATGCCTTTTGAATGTGAGATCAACGTGTACAAACTGTTCACGTCTAGTGTGACTAACAGGCTGTCTGACGGTATACTCTTGAGGTCATTGATTACTCTAAGGAAATGTCCGGTATCTAATAAAAAGGAACAGGTGGTTTTGACAAGTGGTGTTAATATTTTTTTGAGAAAAAAAGAGAGAGGTGAGAGTATAGAATCTGTTGATGCCACAATTGGTCGACAAGGGGGATTAGTGAGTGATTTACGGATTTTTGGGAGGACATAAAAAACTGAGGTGATGGGATGAGAATTGGTGAGGAATGTGACAGTTCTTTTTTCAATGGTTTGATTGTCTAGATATGTTTTAAGTACAGATTGAATCTTTTTATGGATCTCACTAGTGGGATCTCTAGGCATAACTTTATGTTTTCCGAGTCAGAGAGCTGATGTTCTACCTCATTGATATACATTGTGCGGTCCATAATAACTGTGGCGCCGCCCTTGTCTGCTGGCTTTATAATGATAGATTTGTTATCTTGTAATGCTACTAGTGCTTGTTTTTCTACCCATGTTAGATTGTTACGGCTAGGAAAGAAACCAAGGCTCTGTTGTGATAGAGATTTGATTTCCCAATCAATAAATGAAGAAAACGTTTCCGTAGCATGCGAGTTCTGTGGAGGGTTGAAGGTACTCGGAATACGTAGTCCCAAATTGATGATAGAGACTTCCGCAACAGAAACGTCCTCTGTAGGGGACACTCTGATATCAGAGGTCTTTGGTAGAGTCCCAAAATGAGTTTTGAGTCTAATTGTGCGATAAAAGCGCTGGAGGTCCTTTTCAAGCTTTAAAGTATCCCAGCTAGGAGTAGGACAGAACGATAGTCCTTTTTGTAGCACAGATAATTCCGCAGGGGAGAGCGTGTGGTTGGAAATGTTAATCACCAGGTTGGATGATGTCTTACCTGTGATCTGGTTGTCATTTCTTCGCCTGGATCTTCGCGTCTGTCGGTGCGCTGAAGACCTCGCCTGCTGCCTTTCGATAAAAAACGGGGTCTTGTGGAGCAGGTGGAAGAGTTGCTTTTTGTGCTGAAGGATCCAAATCTGCGGTTGGGTTGGCGATGCCAGGTATTCGGCCCAGAGGAATCACTCCATCGGTAGACTCTATTATTGTTATTGTCGTCTGTATCTCTTTGAAATTTTTGGCGCTTCCTCTTCTGCAGGAACTTCTGCTGATCAGCCAGGATTCTGTCTGTTTTCTCCTTAAGATTAGTCCAATCAGAAGATGAAAGAGTAGAAATGAGTTGGGTCTCCACAGCTTTAATACTTTCTTTGGTTTCCATAATGGCCTTTTTTAAATATTCAATTGTTAGAATTATAATATCAAGAGAACATTTATTCAGTATTTTTTTTATATTTCACTGATTGTCACTGAATAACGTTGGGCGAAGGTTACATCTAAGGCCCCTCGGAATCTTTCCTTGTTTGTGATATTCTGCTAAAGTTATACAATGAAGATCATATGACAATAATTTACGCCTTTCCTTCTCATAATCCCTAGTTCTTAGCTCTTGTGCGGGTGTTTTCAAGAAGTCGTTTGAGCTCGAAACTTGTGATAGAATATTAGAGCAGGTTGCAGTTTTAAAAGCAAAGATTTCGGAGGACATCTGGTGGACCTAGTGCAAAACACTAAGAATAACGTATAACATATTATACTCATATTGTTTGCTACTTCTTTTTTCCCCTTCCCTTTAGTCCACAATTATGGTTTTATATATACATGTATGTCTTAAAAAAATTTTTCTTTTATTTTATTTTTAGTACACCATGATTAAGATCCGGGAAGATCGAAACGTCGGGTATATATATTGTATGTTCTTTATTTCGGCACAAATTTGTTGGATTGGATGTTAATAAATTTACACAATTTATGCAAAATACTGTATCTGTGTGTGCGGTGAATTATATTATTTATTGGATTTGAGACCTACGCGGTCCGACTCACCAGCACTCATCCCCTCTATAGTGACCCGAGTGCACACTATCTTAGTAATCTGTTGGCATTGAAATGGGCACTGTAGGTGTGTTTATTGTTCTCCACTCCCTGCTGACTTTGCTTCCCCAATGACTTGCTTTGGGTTTCGTGTTTCAGTCGGACCTCTGACTTTTCCCGATAGTTGGCCGATTTTGTTCGACTCGACTTTTGAGAAAGTCTGGTTTCATGAAACCCGACTCGACCCTAAAAAAGGCAAAGTCACTCATCTCTAGGGTTGAGCGAAACAGGTCAGTCAGATTCAAAAGTCACCGACTTTCGCCAAAGTTGGGTTTCGTTGGCCGAAACAGGACCATAGTGTGCAGTCGGCCATGCGGTCGTCGACCCGAGCGCCAAAGTCGATTTTCCCATAATGCTTGCAGGCGCCTTTTTTCAGCCAATGAGCAAGGATGTACACTGTGGGCATCAAGATGACATGTGCAGCGTACACCACCATCTTAGAGAAGGGCATTGCAGTGATTGGCTTGCTTTGGGGGGCGTCATAGTGTCTATAAAAACCCTGAGCGCCCACCTCCATTTTACTTCTGCCGATCTTAACAGTAGGGAGAGGTTGCTGACGCTGTTTATCAGTAGGAAGAGAGTTAGGGCTGGAAAGAGAAGTTCTTCTGTGCTTGTGCTGATAGCAATTGGGCTGTACAGTTAGTGTGCAGTGACGGGGAGGATTTTCTTGTGTGCAGCAGCGCTGGTTATTAGGCTGCCTGATAGCTGTATTGCTGTGTGTACACTGCTGTGCAGACTGCTTTTTACACAGCACTAATACTTTTAGTCTTTTTTTCTGCACAGTTACCGAGAGTTAATTTTTTCCCACATCGTATAAAGGTGCACGCTCCTCACACACTACCGTGTACCGGCTGGTATCACGGACAAATACATGCTATCTGTGTGTGACTCTGGAAATATACGGAGATTGAAATTTTCCTGTTCACCGTATACACCTGTCCGCTTCTGATACTGTACCGTATATCTGCTCTTTGTATTATGGTCAAATCCATACTGAGTGAGCGTCTGTGTGTGTCTCCGAAAATATATACGGAGATTGAAATTTTCCCGTACACCGTAGACAGTTGTAAGCTCCTCATACAGTACCATATATCTGCTGGTATTTTTGGTTCATTTTCCCAAACATGAGGAAGTATGGTGGAAGAGGCCACGGACGTGGGTGGGTGGCCAGCTGGTACTGATGATGGTGGTGGTGCATCTGCTGGTATTGCCTAAAGCACAAAAGCACCTAAGGCAGGAGGTGTTGAGCCTGCGTCATCGTCTGGCTCCAGAAGGCCTGGAAGGCTCCCTTTTCTGGGAGTAGGTAAACCGCTTTTAAAGCCGGAGTATCAGGAACAGGTTTTGGCTTACATTACCGAAACAGCCTCCAGCAAGGCAAGCACTGATTTGACAGGAACAACACCTTTCCTTGTGTCCTTCACCCCCACCAAAAGTGAAGGATGTGGCAGGCCACACTTCAAATTACTCCCTGGAGCTCTTTTCATATACAATGCCTGGGTTATCAAGTGAAATCCTGAATTCCCCAGTCCAAGATGAATATGACATGGAGTGCACTGATGCACAGCCAGTGCTATATGATTCTGCTGGTACATTCACCCAGAGCACCGCATTGCCCTCGCAATCTACTAAGCCAGATTCTGACCCTGATGAAACTCAGGTGCCCCTTCCTGCATACTATACCACCTTACATGGTGACACAGAGGAAGGTGCAGATGAAATTGAAGAGGAGGTGATGGATGACCCATGCCGGGCATTGGGGAAAGAAGATGCCGCTGGCAATAGCTCAGAAGAGGAGGCGGATATGCAGCAGGCATCGACATAGCAGCTGCTGTTATCTGGCAGGCCCTTTGCAGTTCAAAAACATGTTAAAAAAACAAAAAGAGTTGATGAGGCAAAGGTTATCTGTAAGAAGTGCGGAAGGACCTTTAGCCGAGGCAAAAATCTCCGAAAATTGAATACCAGTTGCATGCTTAGACATTTAAACACCATGCACTTGCAAGCGTGGATGGACTACAAAACCTCACTGGCTTTGAATGCCTACATTGCCAAACTGATCTCATTAGAGATGATGCCCTTCCGTTTGGTTGAAACCGCAGAGTTCCGAGAGCTCATGGCCTACGCTGTCCCACAC
Organism: Oophaga sylvatica; assembly: GCA_033576555.1. Taxonomy (NCBI): domain Eukaryota; kingdom Metazoa; phylum Chordata; class Amphibia; order Anura; family Dendrobatidae; genus Oophaga; species Oophaga sylvatica. The sequence continues at coordinate 154,576 of JARQOD010000291.1, forward strand.
TATGACCTACCCAGTCAGCACTTGTTTTCTAGAAAAGCCATCCCTGCCCTCCACCTGCATGTGAAAGACCGCATTGTCCATGCACTCAAACAATCAGTGAGTGGAAAGGTGCACCTCACAACAGATGCATGGGCCAGTAGGCATGTCCAGGGCCGTTACGTGTCCATCACTGCGCACTGGGTGAATGTGGTGGATGCAGGGTCCACAGGGGACTGCGGCTGTGGAATAGTGCTGCCTAGCCCACGGTATAGGCAACAGTTGCCTGTAGGTGTTCGACCCTCCTCCTCCTCCAGAAGCAAAAAGCTAGTCGACAGAGTGCAGTCGCACGAGCACTCCATCCGCAGCTGCCAGTGTTGCACACGTAGACTCCAGTCATTTGCAGAGGCTGAAGAGATCACTACACCTCCTCAAGCACCGCCTAATCATAGACGTTGCAACAAGTTGGAACTCCACCATGCACATGGTTGAGAGGCTGTGCGAACAGAGGCAGGCTGTAATGCATTTGTGGGAGTATAACGGGCAGGCAGTTTGAGGGCAGACATGAAGTTGTCGGGTGTGCAGTGGTCAAAGCTGAAAGACCTCTGTAAAGTCCTTCAGTGTTTTGAAGAATGCACACGGCTGGTAAGCGCAGACGACACCATCATAAGCATGAGCATCCCACTTATGCGTCTGCTCATGCAAACTTTGATGCATATTAAGGATCAAGCATCTGAAGCGGAGGAGGAGGAGGGAAGCCTTGATGACAGTCAGGCATTGTTTGCTCAGGGAACTGTCCTGGATGTGGTGGAGGAAGAAGAGGAAGAGGAGGAGGAGGATGAGGGATGATTATTTTGGGGAGGAGGATGCTTCGCAGGGAGCAAGAGAAAATGTTGGCTTGCCAAGGTCAGGTACAGGGTTTGTGCGTGACTGGAGTGATGTGGATTTGGCAGAAAGTGCTCCTCCATCCACCACTGGCAGTGCCTCATGGACACATGGAATATTGGCCCACATGTATGATTATGTCTTGAGGATCCTAAAAAGGGACCCCCGCATTGCCAAAATTATGAAGAATGATGACTACTGGTTGGCCAGCATCCTCGATCCTCGCTATAAAGGCAAATTACAGAACATCATGCCACATGAGAACCTAGAGCTAATATTGGCGAACAAACAAGCAACTCTGGTAAACCATTTGCTAGAGGCATTCCCAGCACACAGCAGCGCTGCAGGTTCTACCACAAGCCGTACTGGGCAACATGGAAGAGGTGTTCGTAGTGCACACAGCCAAAGTGGCATTGGAGACAGGGGTTTCATGACCATGTTGTGGTCTGATTTCTTGAGTGCCGCTCACACGACTGTTAATACTGAATTGATTGCAATAGACAGGAGACAGCAGTTGTCAACTATGGTTCAAAATTACCTCTCCTCCCCTATTGATGTTCTCCCTCACAGTTCATTCCCCTTCGACTACTGGGCCTGTAAACTGGACTCCTGACCTGAATTGGCACAATTTGCCTTACAGGAGCTTGCTTGCCCTGCTGATAGTGTGCTAGAGTCTTCAGTGCTGCTGGATCAATCCTGACAGAAAGAAGGACCCGGCTGTAGACCAAAAGTGTTGGTGATCTCACCTTCATTAAAATGAACCATGCTTGGGTTTCAAAGGATTTTGTACCACCTTCCCCTGATGACACCTAGGTTACCAGCAAAATGTCTCACTTTGTCCTCCTCTTCCTCCGACTTCTCCAATTCCTCCATTTGCAGCTGCTGAAAGTCCAGCCTGCACCTCAACATATGCCAGTTTTTCACCTCCCTAACTGGGCTGTTCCCCCCCCACAGGGCCGACGTCAGCACCTGGTGCGCCCGGGCAAGTGCCGGGGCCCTGAGCAGGTGGGGGACCCACTCGCCATCAGAGACACCGGCATACTATGAGGGGCTTGCACAGGGCCCCAGCACTTGCAATACTTACCTCTCCCTGCTCCACCGATGTGACACCTTCCGCATTTCCTCACAGTCACATTCATGTCAGAGAGCGCGATGACGTCACGTCTGTGCACCCTCTGCCTGAACAGTCACAGTGCAGAGAGCTGGAAGATGGCGACGCTGAGGAGTCCAGAGTAGAGCAGTGCCCAGAGAGGAGAGGAATTTCATTTTTTTATTGTTTGGAGCAATATATGGGGAGCATTATACACTGGAGAATTATATATGGGGCCCATCATACACTTGAGCATCATATGGGGTTCATTATTTATGGGGCATCATATAGGGCCCTTTATATATGGAGCATCATATGGGGCCTATTCAGTATGGAGCATTATATGCAGCCCATTCTTTATGGCGCACTATGTGGTGCCCATAATACTGTATGGAGGACTATACTGTATCTATAGACGAGTCCCTGCTCGGATTGAACATGCTATTTGGAAATACACTTCTCGGGGTGAGCTGAATTAGTTTTTTTTTCTCTTTTATGTTATTATCCGCTTCGCGTCGTGCTCCCCTTCCAACGTGTAATCCACTCCATATCCAAGCTGAAATTGCTTTAACAAGGAATATCGCTTTGGCTATTTGCTGTATTCTATCTTTCATGTGAGATTTGCCTCTTGATTTTTAGCAAGTCTATTATCTTCACTATGAACTCTCTTATTGATCCTGACAGAAGGGAAAGAGCAATGCAGGTGTTTCAGTTAACCAATAAAACTGCTGATACATCATCAGACTCACTCAAACTCATGCAAGAAATAGAAAAACTATCTCTAAGTGAAACCCGTGTTTAGTGGGACCAAACCAAACTGGAGAATTACGTGGAACATAACATGATACCTAGAGGACTTTGGATTAAGAAAGTACCCACCACAGTTTGTAGTGATGATTTTACAGCAGCATGGAATGAAATTTTGTCGAAATGCTCCATTCACTTAATGCAATTAATTGTAAAGTATGAAAATCAGGAGTTACTTAAAATACAAACAGATTTGGACAAAAATCTTCCATCTTTAAAATCTACCTTATCTGCTGAAAATTTTGATTCTTTTCAGAAGGTGTTAAAATCCAAAATGCATTCTTTGGAGGAGTCTATCATTAATCTAAAAAAAGAAAATTTAGTAGAGACATACCGTATATACTCGTGTATAAGCCGACCAGTGTATAAGCCGACCCCTAAATTTTGCCACAAAAAACTGGGAAAACTTATTGACTCGTGTATAAGCCGGGTGTATAAACTGCCCTCCTGCTCTGTGCTGCCCCCGTCCTGCTCCTTGCTCCCCCATCCAGCTCTGTGCTCCCCCATTCTCCTCTGTACTCCCCCCTCCTGCTCCATCCTCCGCTGTGCTCCCCCATTCCTTCTCCGTCCTCCTGTGCCTCCCCCGTCCTGCTCCGTGCTCCTCTGTGCCCTCCATCCTCTCCCCCCGTTTTGCTCCGTGCTCCTCTGTGCCCTCCATCCTCCCCCCGTCCTGCTCATTATCCTCCTCCATGCTTCCCCCATCCACCGTTCTCCCTCCCGTCCTGCTCCGTGCTCCTTGTCCTCTCCTCCATGCTCCCCCCATCCTCCTCCATCATACTCACCCTTCCCATGCCATCGCTGAACGTCCCTGCAATCCTGCGTTCTCCCCAGCTTCCTGCAGCTCTCCAGCGCTGAGCGGTGACGTAATACAGCTCATTAAGGCCATGAATATGGACGCCACGCCTATGGGAGTGGCGTCGCATCCATATTACATGACCTTAATGAGCGGGTATTACGTCACCGCTCAGCGCTGGAGAGCTGCAGGAAGCCGGGGAGAACGCAGGATTACAGGGACGTTCAGCGATGGCACGGGGAGGGGTGAGTATGATGTCCCAGCCACCGGCTCCTGCTGCGGCATCCCCTCCCCCGCTGGTTTCTGCCCTATGACTCGTGTATAAGCCGAGGGGGCATTTTCAGCACGAAAAAAGGTGCTGAAAATCTCGGCTTATACACGAGTATATACGGTATTTGATTATTCCAATAACCAAGTATACAAATGGGGCAGATGGGAGAGACCGTTTTTTCCTCCTAAATCAATATTGAAAAAACGCATCCGCACTTTTTCTAACTCCACACGAAAAAATCAATTAACTTTTTCTTCGTCTGATTTGGAATCATCTGATGTTTCCTTAGATCAGTCTCCAGTAATACATCAAATAATGAGGATATTCCATCTACCTCTCTTAAACCTCAATCAAAATACTATAAAAAACCACGTAAATGTAATTCCTCGTCAAAAAGAGTACGAGAAGAGGTGGCAGGAAACACCAGAGAAGTACCGCCCTTTTTCAAAAATCACCTGAGGAGCTCCAACAGGATGAATTGTTAGATGTTGTTAATCTGTCAAATGTGACTCTCATGTCAGCAGAATTGAATCTCCTGTCTAAAGGTTTAAATTTTGCTCCTACCAATTCAAAACTGGATATTCTTTCTACTCTGAAGGACATTAACAAATTCATCAGAGTCCTTACGGTCAAAAAACATTTTTTTTCTGACCAAGAAACTCAGGAACAACCACAAACACCCACTAAAAACCTTATCTCTGGAAAAAAATTTCTTTAACAGAGCAGTTTTTTTTTTTGTTTCATGGACTTGGACACATTTGATAGCCTTCAGATACTATTAACTCTTATTTTCCCTTCAAGACCAAGAACCTGCTGTTTTACCCTGTTCACACCAGAACAAATGAAATGGAACTTTTCAAGAAAATGTTGAAAGGGATTTAAAGAAGCTGCTAAATAGCCCTACTAGTCATTTGAAAATTTTTTATCTTACATTTGTTGAGAGGGAAGCAGTATTCCCACTGAGTAGGTTTAGGGCCTCCTTACTCCTGTAGTGTGAGTTTCTGACCTGTATGAAACGAAGTCTAACTTTGTCTTCACTTATACGCCTGGCTGACTTTGTGGTGGAGCCTTCTCTTGGATAGAACAGTGTCTCTGTATGCAGCGTCCTGCTAGACCCCCGTCTTCCTGACCCCGGTTACGTATCAGCACTCCTGGGCCCCTGCGACCTATAGTCCAGCAGGGTCTCCGGTATCTCCTACTAGTCGTATAGATGCTAGCAAGCTCGGACCCGGTGTCCGGTGGTGCAGAGTAGAGGTAAGCTATCAATGCTGTTTCAACCTCCGTTACTCTCTTCTTCACTTCCACTTGCCTTTCGTCCTACTCCGACCCTTAACATAAGCACACTAGCAGTAGATAGCTGATTCTTCTCTCTCTTCACCGCTCTCAAAGCGTCGGCATGCTTGCTCACTGAAACTACACTCATTTGACTCAGTTCTGACCAGGCTGAAGTGGCTATCTTCCTCCACTCTTACCAGCCTCCACACATTAGTTCAAGCTCAAAGCTGCAGTCTTTAGGTTCTCTCAGTCACTGCTGTTCCCTTTCCTTCTTTCTTTCTACTGCTCTGTCTGAAGCAGCTATCAGGACCTTCCGTCTACTGATCTGTGCACACTTCTAGGAGCCGACTCTCCACACTCCAAGGGAACTAACAGCTTCACTCACTTTCTGAGGTAATCAGCTCTGTCTGAGGTGACTAGACTGTCTGTCTCAGCTCTCAACTAGACTGATCTCTCTCAGCTCTCAGGCTAATCTGATCTAACTGCTGTGGCTTCACCATCCTTATATCTACTCTAAAAGGGCTCCCTCTGGTGGCTCCAGGGATTGGTGAAGCTGTGAATGAATATCAGGTACATGTGGGGGTTAACTTTGGTGCATCCTCCTGGGTAATGTGGCTCCAAGCGCAGCTGGGCTACACACATGCGCTGTCAAAAACTTACAAAAATATCTTTCCTCCCCCCTGTGCTCCATAATATCGGGGGCATAGGGTCACTCACGGAACGACTGGGTCAATGGCTAGACTCAGTTTTACAACCATTAGTACAACGCATTCCGGGATATCCAAAAGACACCAGAGATGTCTTAAATCTGTTTCAAAACGTTGTGTGGGAACCTAACTGGACATGGTTAACATGTAATGTAGTTTCTCTATGTACTTGCATTCCCCAACATGTAGCCTTGCAAGCGACAGAATTCATCTCTTCAAATACAGTATTTACAGTTTAGATTTACAAAACTATATTATTACAGTGTTACAATTTTTGTTATCTCATAATTATTTTTTATTTGACAATAAATTTTTTTACAAAATACTGACGTTTCAATGGGGGCTAAATTTCCCCCTCAGTCGCTAATTTGGTGATGGCATGGTGGGAGGAACTTTTTATCTTCAATACCAATAATCACTTTTTTAGCCATATTCAATGGTACTCTAGATATGTAGATGACCTGATATTAATATGGAAAGGGGATATTCACTCTATTCCACTATATATAGATTATTTTAATTCCAATCAATTTAACCTCAGTTTTACTCATTTTTCTCCTGAAAAAGAGATTTTTTTTCTAGATCTTCATCTAGTGGGGGAATCGCATCAAATCATCTCTAGTTCCACTTTTCGCAAAAAAACTGCAGGTAATACTATTCTCCACGCCCGAAGTTTTCTTCCAGCCCATTCAATTAGATCCATCCCTGTTGGTGAACTAACTCGCGCAAAATGGGTATAAGCCGACGCGAGTATAAGCCGACCCCCTTAATTTTGTCACAAAAAACTGGGAAAACTTATCGACTCGAGTATAAGCCTAGGGTGGAAAATGAGATTATGCCCCATATGCTGCCCCATGTATTATGCCCCACAAGATGCTCCATGTATTGTGCCCCATATATTATGACCCACAAGATGCTCCATAGATTGTGCCCCATATGCTGCCCATGTATTGTGCCCCATAGAAGCTACATAGATTGTGCCCCCATAGATTATGCCCCCATAGATGCCCCATGTATTATGCCCCATAGATGCTCCTTAGATTATGCCCCCATAGATGCTCCATGTATTATGCCCCCATAGATGCTCCATAGGTTATGCCCCCATAGATCCCCATGTATTATGCCCCCATAGATGCCCCATGTATTATGCCCCCATAGATGTGAGTTGCACGTACCAGGGCTTGTGGGGTACTCGGCACCGAGCCCGTTCACTTCAATGGGGGAGAGGTCACGGGTAGCGCAGCTCGGTCCGTTGCCCTGGGCGCTCATTCAAAGGGGTAATATTTACAGGGGATTTAGAAATTGTTCGTGACACCACCTGTGGTTTCTGATCAGGGTGACCAGCGCTGAATCCTCTGAGGGGTTGTTACTGGGCAGCAAGGTGTTAAGTCTTCCACAGGTAAGACTGATCCCTCGAGGTATATGGCGGTGCAGGGTGCAGGCAATAAGGCAGACACACACAAGTCAGTCTCTTTCCATACCTTTACTGGTGATGGTTGCAGGCATGTCCCGGGAAGCTGCTCAGGGTGGAGGATGCACGTCCAGTAATCACTGAGTAGGTTTAAGGCCTCCTTACTTTTAATGTGTGTGAGTTTCTAACTTGCATGAAGCTAAGTTTAACTCCGTGTAGAACAGCTACGCCCGGCCGACATTGTGGTGGAGCCTTCTTTTGGACAGAACTAAGTCTTTATCTGCAGCGTCCTGCTAGACTCCTGTTCTTCCTGACCCCGGTTACGTATCAGCACTGAAGGGCTCCTCTGCGACCTGAAGTCCAGCAGGGTCTCCGGTTTCTCCCACTAGCCGTGAAGGTACTAGCAAGCTCGGACCCGGTGTCCGGTTGTGCAGAGTGGAGGTCAGCTATCGTTGCTATTTCCCCTCAGTCACTCTTTCTTCCTCTTTACCACTCGCCTGTTGCCCTACTCACACCTTTAACATAAGCACAGGCAGCAGTAGGTGTAGTCAGCCTCCGTCTCATCTGACAGGAATCACCGTCTGTCTGACTAGAATGTCTCTGACAGGAAATCCACAGAATGACTCACTCCTGAATCACACCAAGACTGGCTCAGACTAGAATCACTACTGCTACATCTCCCACACCCTTATATAGTCTAAGGCTCCCTCTGGTGGCACTATAGGGAAGTGTGAGTGTGAATGAATATCAGGTGAGTGTGAATTACCTTTCTGTGCATCCTCCTGGGAACATGTGGCACCAAGCGCAGCTGGGTCACACAGATGCTCCATGTATTATGCCCCATAGATGCCCCATGTATTATGCCCCATAGATGCTCCATAGATTATGCCCCCATAGATGCCCCATGTATTATGCCCCCATAGATGCTCCATAGATTATGCCCCCATAGATGCCCCATGTATTATGCCCCCATAGATGCTGCATTGAATAGGCCCCTTATGCTACCACAGCTGCTGCAACAACAACAAAAAAAGACATACTCACCTATCGTCGCTGGGGGCCAGGTGCCAGTGTCCTGAGCAGGCGGGGACATCGGCGCGCTATGGGGGACAGGTGCCGGTGTCACCGCTCGCTCAGGGCTCCGGCACCTGCGATATTTACCTGTCACCCGGACCACCGCTGAGCGCCGCTGTCTTCCGGGTCCTCCAGCAGTGAATGATTAGGCAGAGGGCATGGCGTGCAGTAACCACGTCATCGCGCCCTCTGCCTGAACATTGCAGCAAGAGGACCCGAGGACACAGCGGCGAGCAGCAGTGGAACGGGACAGGTAAATGTCACTTATACTCACACTTCTGACGGCGCATCTCTGCCCTGCTCTTCTCCGCGGTCTCCGGTGCCAGTGTTCAGCGGTCACGTGGTACCGCTCATTAAAGTCTTGAATATGTGCATATTCATGACTTTAATGAGCGGTACCACCTGACCACTGAACACAGGTGCCGGAGACTGCGGAAGAAGAGCAGGGGCTGCAGAGACCGCGCCTGCGGAGGGGTGAGTATATAGAACAGCTGCGCTCTGCCTCCCCCCTGTATATGACTCGAGTATAAGCCGAGAGGGGGACTTTCAGCCCTAAATAATGGGCTGAAAATCTCGGCTTATACTCGAGTATATACGGTAATTGCAATGATGAAGTCTCCTATAATAAAGAAATTCACTCTATTAGACATCGCCTCAATAAACGTGGCTAACCTACCTGGACAATCGATAGAGCAGTTAACATCACCAAAGACCAGTCTAGGGAAATTCTCATAAACCCTTCGCTCTCCTCCCAACATACTAATGAGAAATGCATATTTCCAACCTTGGTATTGACATATAGCACTCACTTTAAAGCCATATCTGAGATTATAAAACGTAATCTACACATTCTTAGAGGAGACAGCATTATTGATACCTTACAGCATTAAAATTGTACCCAGAAGAGCACCAACCATAGGCAATTTCTATCTCCCAGCCTGTATAAATCTAATCGCAATTCCTCCACTGGTAATTGTTTATCAGTAACAGGCTACCATAAATGTGGTCAATTTCCCTTCAAAACCTGCTCTCTATCGTTTGGAACTGAAACTTTTTCTAATGCGGCCAATAATAAAAATTATAAAATTCATGAATTTTTAAACTGTAATTCCAATTACGTTGTGTACATAATTGAATGCACACAATGTAACCTGAAATATGTTGGCTCTACCATACGCAAATTAAAAGATCGTATTCGGGAACACTTATATGAAATAGTACAACCAACTACCCGTCATACATCTTATGCATCTAAACATTTTATTACTGTTCATAATAGAGACATCACACATTGCAAGGAATATGCCATTGAAAGAGTTAAAAAGCATATATGTGTTGGAAATAGAGAACAATCATTGAGAGACAGGGAAGCTCTGTGGATTTACCTTCTAGACACACGTGTACCCATTGGACTTAATGTGAGAAGAGAGTTTATGCTGCATTACTGATTTTGTTTTAAACTTATTTCTTTTTATGTTTATTTGCATTGTTTATATCAAAGATGTATATAATGACCTGGTTTTGTGTTTTTCTCTGTTTTTTTTGTTTTTTTTTTTGTTTTGTTAATTAATTGACTACATCTGTTCATGTCTTTAAATTTCTCACTTGCTGCACTCAGAGCTCATCTGAGTCTAAGAACACATAGTGTTTGAAACGCGTCTAGACCTCATGAGGCTATCCTCTGGTAGCCCAGTATGGGCTTACCATAAGATGAATGCAGCAGCTATACTATGAATTTTTAATGGCTCTTCAATAAAGTATACTTGCATTTTAACTCCGGAGCTGGACATTCCTTTTCTAAGTACTTCATTGCCACGTCGGGTGGAGACGAGTCCCTGCTCGGATTGAAAATGCTATTTGGAAACACACTTCTCAGGGTGAGCTGAATTAGTTTTTTTTCTCTTTTATACCCTAGGGTGCCCCTAGTTCAAGAGATTTGTAGGTGCCCAAAGTCCCTTGTCACTACTTTACATTATCAGTGGCCACACCTTATTGGAATCATTATGCCTGGAGATGGCAGACTAGCGCTCAGTTGCTTTTCTCCACTTGTTAACTCCAGGCTTAGGCCCCTTGGCTCATGAGCAACCCTGATGGAGCCCAAGGTCACTTTGCTGGATAAGTTCCCTAAGGATTTGGCTAAGTTATTGGTTTTTAGGGAAAAAAGGAAACTTGGCACTCAACTTGTTGCTTAGTGATAACTAGTGTTGAGCATTACGATACCGCAAATATCGGGTATCGGCCGATATTCGCGGTATCGGAATTCCGATACTGAGTTCCGATACTTTTGCCATATCGAAAACAGGAATCGGAAGTTCCCATAATGCTATGAGAGGCAGTGTGATTAGATTCAGCCAATGAGGAATCCTAAGAAGTGTGGGCACATCCTGTAAGGCTGCGGTCATGTTAACTAATGGCATGGCTGTGATTGGCTGCTGAAATGATGTAATGAATGCACTATAAAAGGCGCCGCCGCCAGTTTGATTTCACTCTGCTGTGAATTCAGTTAGGGACAGAACGCTGCTCTTCTGACTCTGAGGGACAGTTAGTGATAGCGATTTTGTGTATTGTGCTTTAGGCAGGCTAGTTTATGAACTGCTGTGTAAAGCTTCATTTTGCCTTGCAGTGCTGTTTTCACAGCTGTCTGTAAGGTCTGTATGTGAGTGCAGGTCACGCTGAAGTTTGTTCTGCATCCACTACTGGTTGTAGTCTGCTCAGTGTGCGTCACTGCCTCATACTTTTTTGTTTTGTTTAATTGCTGCTGCTCAAATCATTTTTACTGATCTCTCCTATTAGTGTGCTGCGCTTCCATCCATATCCATTACATTGGTTGCAAACACTATAGGAGTAGATAGCGGAGCCTTTCATTGCTAGTGCACAGTTCTCTGCACTGTTCACAGCTGTCTGTCAGGTCTCTGTGTGTGAATGCAGCTCACGCTGAAGTTTGTTCTGCATCCACTGCTGGTTGTAGTTCGCTTAGCGTGCGTCACTGCCTCATACATTGTCCATTTTTTCTGTAGTGTTTTTTTTCCTGAATTTCTTCTATTAGTGTGCTTCCATCCGTATCCAGCTAGATTGGTTGCAAACACTATATAGGAGTAGATAGAGGAGCCTTTCTGCTGGTTTGTGGTCTGCAGGCCCAGCCAGATTAGTATTAGCCTATTTTTTGTAGCCTCATATATTGCATTGTAGGTTACCTTCCTGTTTGTGATACTATCGATTGTACATCTTTTGTCTCAATCACAACCTTTTTTTTTGTGAAAAACACAAAAAAGTTAATAAAGTTCACCAAACACTTCACTTGACACTTGTTAGGCCACATTAACTCATATTAAAGTGTAGTCCACACTTAAACTTAGTGTTTCTTATACCTGTTAGCAGCTGTTCAGGAATAAGCACGCTAAGGCCTTAGTACTTTTCTGCCTATCTTTATCAATCTACCAAGATGAAGAAGGCAGGGAGTAAGGCACGTGGTCGTGGGCGTGGAGTTTCAGCAGGGAGAGGATGTGGGGATTCTGTGCTTGCTGCGAGCACCAGTGACACAGCATCCCTCAGTTTTCCCCGGGAGCGGTCCTTTATGTGCAGCTTTGTAGGAGCTCGCCGTACCCCACTGCTGCGGGAAGAACAAATTGAAGCCGTTGTCGGATGGATGGCAGCTAACTCATCGACTTCAATTACTTCCACATCCTCTCAGGACCAGAGCACTGAAGAGCAACCACCTGCCAAATTGCCCAGGCAGTCAGAGAGCTCTGTACAGGAGCCAGCTCAGTCTCTACTCCTGTTCTCTGAATCTGTTGGCTTGGAAATAGGGGGCCAGCCAAGCAGCATTCTAGAATGTGAAGAAGAGGGAGTATGCAGTGATGCGCAACTGCTTTGTCTCTCTGAATCTGAAGAGGCGGGTGGCCAGATGACCCAGGAGAAGCAGGTGTTTGAAGAGGGTAGTGTAGATGATGAGGTACTTGACCCATCATGGCGTGAGGAACAGGAAGGTGGTGAGAGCAGCTCTGAGGAAGAGATTCCCCAATGGCCCAAACAGGAGGGAGAGGTAGAGGTTGCCTGTAGCCTCCACTTTGCCACCCATTCGGAGCAGTTCTCTTCCAAAAGCAAAAACGGGCGCTCCCAGGACTTGCAGTGCGTGGTCCTTTTTTGACACAGCTGCAGATGACATTTGCTTTGTGAAATGCAAGCTGTGTAATAAAAAAGTAAAAAGAGGTAAAAGTGTCAGCAACCTCAATACCACAAATATGTGGAAACATGTGCGGACCAAGCACGTGGTGGAGTTACAAAGACACACTGAAGACGTAGGCCAACCTACAGCACCACCTACCTCTTCAGCTCGTGTTGTAGCCTCTTCTCCAGCTCACACACAGCTGGTTCGGCTTCCTCACAGGATCGCCCTGGAAGAACCTCTGGCACTGGTGTACAAAGACCCAGTGTAATTCCACCCACAGCACCACGCTCCCTGTCATCCTCACTCTCCCAGGCCACTCTACAGCCATCGGTAGCACAGGCATGAGAGAAAAGGCGGCCATACTCGGCAAACCATCCCCTAGCACAGGCTCTGAATGCTGGCATTGCAAAACTCCTGTCCCTTGAAATGCTGTCATTAAAGCTGGTGGAGACTGACACCTTCCGTAACTTCATGGCATTGGCAGTCCCACAATACAACGTGCCCAGCCGCTTTTATTTCAGCAGGCAAGCCGTCCTGCTCTGCAAAAGCATGTGGAGGGAAAAATTAAACATGCGCTACTAAACGCCTTCAGTAGCAAGGTCCACCTGACCACCGATGGTGGACTAGTAACCATGGACAGGGACAATACCTTTCCCTCACTGCCCATTGGGTAAATGTGAAGCCAGGTACAGATCTTGAGAGTGGCGCTGTACGTGTTCTGCCAACTCCAAGGATTGCAGGAATCCAGTCTGTACACATTGACTCCTCCTCAAACTCCAGTTCCTCAGAATCATCGCTGCAGGAGCCGTCACGGTCTAACTCCACATGGACCCGTGAACGCTTACCTGTTACGACCGATATGAGCACAGCTGTGGCCAAACGTCAACAGGCCATGCTGAAATTAATTTCTATGGGGAATCGAAGCTACACAGCGCAGGAGCTCTGGAATGCCATAAAGCAGGAGAGCGACGTGTGGTTTGTGCCAGCGAATCTCCAGCCAGGCTTGGTAGTGTGTGACAATGGCCGAAATCTGGTGGCAGCTCTGGGCCTAGGCAACCTCACTCACATACCATGTCTGGCACAAGTGCTCAATTTGGTCGTGCAGTTTTTTGAGGGACTATCTAGAACTTGATGCACTACTGCAAAGGTCCGCATAGAGTGCGCTCACTTGCGGCGTTCCAGCATGGCAAGATCGCGCAACGCCGATTTCGCCTTCCAGAACATCGCATCATATGTGACCTACCACCAGGTGGAATTCCACATTAATATGTTGGAGAGGTTGTGTGAGCAGCAGGCAGCAGTAATGGAGTACCAGCTGCATCAGGCGCAAACAAGTCGCATTGCTCGCCATTCACACTTCATCACCACTGAATGGGCCTCTATGAAGGACATCTGCCACGTTTTGCGTGCGTTCGATGGTTCCATGCGGATGGCGAGTGCAGATGATGCACTAGTCAGCATGACTGTCCCCCTTATCTGCCTGCTTCAAAAAACACTGTAAGCACTAAGGGATGAGGTTTTGGAAGAGGTGGAGGATGAGGAGTCACAAATGCCATCTGCTTCTGGACAGTCTGCGCAACGTGGTTCCTCACAAAGTCCTAGGCAGGGGACACTTTGTGAGGAGGATGAGGAGGAGTCAATGGAGGAGGAAGACATCTCTCCAGAGGAGGGAGGTACACAATGCTCTAGTAGTCAGTATGTAGAGCGAGGGTGGGGTGATGCAGAGCAGGCAGAGATGGCTCCTCTTGCAGGGAACAGCGTTTCTTGGCCAGTTGGGAGTCTGCAGCATTTGGTTTATTTCATGCTGCAGAGTCTGAGAAACGACCGCCGCATCGCCCACATTCTCACAACGTCTGATTATTGGGTGTATACCCTCCTAGATCCTCGCTACCGGGACAACTTACAAAGCCTCATAACACCGTTGAACCGGGAGCGTAAAATGCGGGAGTACCAAGACACACTGGTGCATTCCATCATGTTCTCCATTCCACCCGAGAGCAGTGCTGCTAGTGCTTTACAAAGCAGCTGTGTGCGTCGAGGCAGTGGAGGAAGCTCTGCACCAAGAGGGAGCAGAAGCAGCGCCTCTGCACAAGGCAAGACCAGTATGGCCCAAATGTGGCAAAGTTTTGTGTCCCCGCCACAAATGTCTATGCCATTACAGACGGCTCCAGTCAGCAGGAGGCAACGTTTCCGTCAGATGGTGACAGACTACATGTCTTGCCCTCTCAGTGTACTCCCAGATGGCTCTTCCCCCTTCAAGTTTTGGGTCTCTAAGCTGGATACATGGCCAGAGCTTAGCCAGTATGCATTGGAGGTGCTGGCTTGCCCTGCTGCTAGTGTATTATCAGAGCGCGTCTTTAGTGCCGCAGGTGGTGTACTCACAGACCGTCGCATGCGACTATCCTCCAATAACGCTGACCGGCTTACTTTTCTGAAAATGAACAAGGCCTGGATCTCGCCTGAATTTGCCTGTCCGGTTTCAGATTAAATAATTGGTTGGCAATAGTATCCATGTCTCCTGTTCTGTTCATATTTCTACCACCTGAACTGTAATCCCTGGGCTCCAACACTGCCAGTTGCTGCTTAGAAGTGCCGTCTGCACAGAGAAAAACAGAAGCTCCTGTGTTAGTGGGGTTCAATAACGCCAGCCGTTCCCCTGCTGTGTGTCCGGCAATAAGTCTCCTGCTCCGTCCATATGCACACAACATCAGATGTTAAACTTGCTCCACATAGGCCTGAGCCTACACCCTGATTGATATGCTCCAAACAAGAATAATGAAAGCTTTACTACCATAAAATGATGAATTGTAGTCCCAAATATGTAAAAATAAACATTTTAAATATAAGCGCATATATGCACATGGCGATACAAATGCAACAAAAAAAGCCTACATAGGGTATAGGGGTTGAAATGAATGCATACAAGTACATTTCATAATCCATTAATGCTGCCTAAGGAACGGTAAGTACACCTGTAATATAGTGCAGACAATGGATCATCATTACTTATATATGTGACAGTAAAAAAATACACTCATTGAGGACAACTCTTAGTTCACCCCCCATATATTAAAGGTCCAGCATCTAAACCTGATAATAAGGCGCAATCAATGATCAAGCATAACCTAGAAAAAGTCCATCGTGCATAGTGAAAATAGCAATGTATACCTGCAAGTGCAGGTGATACAATGCCAACGGATAGAAAAGGTATATGCTATCTATGTATCAGAGTGCATAGCGACTGATGGCGAATGGCGATATAATACTGTACCTCAATAAAGGCTAAGGCACCCCTCTCGCGCATTTCGTGGTTCCTGGGTCCGGATTGGTGCGCCGCAGATGGTGTCATTTGACGCCCTCTGTGACGCGCTTCCGGTCCCTGGATATCGCGGTGGTGGGGGTGGTATGCTCAGTAAATGGCGCCACATATTTCTGGCGCTCCTGATTTAATTCTGATTTAAACAGCTGCGGTTCTCCTATAAATAGACACTTATGCCCAGCCACACCACTCCCTGACGAAGCAACTGTGAAACGTGCGTTGGAGTGGTGTGTGCTGGGGCAGTAGTGTGTCTAATCTGGTTGGTATCACCTGCTTTTACTTATTTTGTGCACAATTGTTATTTTGTATTCACTGGTATTCACTGATATTTTGGCACTAAATTTTGTGTGACCAGTTTAGCGCTGTTTGTTAAATTGTAATATGCTTTATGTGCACTGATATTTTCACTTGATCATTTGTGCACTGTTTTGATATTCACTGCTATTTTGACACCATATTTTGTTATTTATTTGCACTATGTGTTTTATTGTTACACATATATTTTTTGTTCATTATTTTAATTATGTGCACTGATTTATCAATTATTATGGGTCTTGATATATATTTTTTCAGTCGCACTTGAATTATTTATTAATAGAATTTATATATTTTTTTATATATTTTTCTACCAATTTTTGGTAATAATGCAAATTACTTTAGCATTTGAGGAGGTTTATTATTTAAATTAATTCATCACCAATCAAATTTGACACATGAAGCCCCACACACACTAATTATAATAATAAATTTTATATATATTTTGTATGTTAATTTTATTTTGTCTTCAATAAAGCTTTATATTTTAATAAATTTAGTTGTGTTTATCCATTTTTTATAATAAAAATGTTGGTAATAATTTTTTTTGATTTTTTTAAAAAAAGATTTTTTATATATAATTTTTTATATATAATTTTCTTATGAGTATCTTTATTGGGATTATATATTTGTTTATTGATATTCATTAAAAACATTGAATAGTGTCATTTCTGGCATTTCTTTTCTATATAGGATTTTTTGCTTTGTTTGCTTTGGAAGAGACCAGCAAAATGGATTATAAAAATCGTGAAACAAATTGGCTGTCACAGCTTTCTCTATTTTTAAGGAGGCGGGTAGCAATAATACGGATGGAGTGTTTACAAATATGAAGGAGGAAAAATCTACCATGAAAGATATTTTATATAAAAGAATAAAAACCTGGTGGAACAAAAATTCTCTGGAACAATATTTACAATGAGATTTAATACCCAGAGGTCTAAGAATACAAGTATTTCCTTCATTTCATTTGGAAGATGAATTATTATTAAAGAAATGGGAAGATGCATGTAATATTTGCTCCCACACTTTTATTGAAATTTTGATTGAATTGATAAGAAAAATTAGAGTTATTGGAGACTGATATCAAAATATTACAGGAAAAACTAAAGAAAAACCTTACAAGTGATCAACTGTCTAAATTTGATGAAGATCTAAATATTTATTATTCTAAATGGGAATCAGAGATTCAGAAAATGAAACTAACAAAATTTCAACGAGATATTCAAGATTATCAGAATAATAAAATATATAAATGGCGTAGCAAATTAATATCAAGAAGACCTGAATCAACTGCTCCATGACAAGTGGTAGTTCTGTAAGCTCTATTGATACCTCAAATGGTGGTTCTATGGATACCTACAATAAATATAACACGAGGTTCATGACGAACAAGCGCAAAACTATGAATCATCGAGAAAATGAATCAAATGATGGAACTCTTAAGGTAATTAATTTATCTGATATACAGTTGACCTCTGACCAAATTTCAGTGTTTCTCTAGGCTTTGGTTTTTGTCCAACAGCAAAAATAGACCATTTTTCTGCATAAAAGATACATTTTATTTGCGCGTAAACTACTAATGAAAAAATATCATAATGATAAAAGATCTTGTAATAACACTTTTTCTACAGAAGAAGAATTGGCGGCACTACAGACGTTAGAGGATCTTATTGCAGAACAGGAGTACACACCAGGGGCCACAAAAAGATTTGGAAGAATTTTTACAACATTTGAATAAAAATTCAAACAACATTAAACTTACCTGGAATATCAGACAGGATATGATCAATTTTTGGATTTGAAGATTACAGTGGATAATATCGGACAACTTCACACATCTATTTATAGGAAAAACAAGTGTTAATGCATTGCTACATGCAAAATCATCACATCCATCTCATATAATCCGTGCGATTCGACTGGACAATTCTTGAGAACAAAGCGAATATGTGATCGTATGGGTTTT